>RWGY01000997.1:0-38085 GCA_007726485.1 Eragrostis curvula
CCTAAAAAAATAGCAATTTTTTTTTCTATGAGGGGAGGTCCCCACTCCCCATCAACCCGCCACAACTCCCCCAAATCTGCGGCTTTTTTCTTGTAATATTTGCACACCATGCGGCCATCAAGATTCAAACCCATGACCTCTCCTTCGCCGCCGAGTCCACCTCTACCACTACACCACAGCATCACATGTGCCCATATCCCATTTTGATTCCACTCATATTAAACTAAACTGAGTGTCAATTGATTATTTGAGAACCTAAACGAATTCAAATTAAAACGTTGTCAACTACAAAGTTTCATAACTTTTCAAGATCTATATCTTTCATTTTGGTCTTTTGTCCATCTGAGGTCGTTTACAAAATTTGAATTTCAAATTTGAACTCTTTCAAACTTAGTTTTCGTTGACAAGATGATTTCAAATCAAAAAGTTGTCAACTACAATGTTTCATAACTTATTGTGATCTACAACTCTCATTTTGACTGTTTCTTCATCCGAGGTCATTTGAAAATTCAAATTTTAAAATTTAGCTCTCATTCAAACCTCCATTTCGTAAGCAAATTTAATTCAAATTAAAAAGTTTTGAACTACAAAGTTTCATAACTTCTGAGTATCTACAACTTTTATTTTGGTCATTTGGACATCCGACATAGTGATAGTCACATTGTTCACAAATTTTATACATCTCCCTTCTAGTTTCATGAAACTTAAAAAACAGAGGTTGTTCCCATCACCTTTAAGCAACACAGGGACGTCGCACATCGAGTTTTCCTTTCCCTGCGTCTGTACGTCGTTGTCGTCGAGCAGCCCCAAGTCGAGTTCCCCTCTTCCAGCCCTCCTCGTCGACAACGCGCTGCGTGCCGGGCTCTGGTGTGTCAGGTGAAGCTCCCCCTCCTTTTTACCATCGTTTAGTTCTTCCGTTATGCGTTTTTTCGTCGCCGTTCTTGTCTGAGCCGCTGGACTCGGCGTCGGCCACTCTCCGGTGGGTTCCCGTCGACCCCGACCCCTCAAATAGATGTGCGTTGAGCTCTTCAATCGTTCCAATATTTTTTTCTGGAATTTTTGGAGGCCGTTTGGTCGGTTTCTCCGACGAGCCGCCGGCCTCCGGCGAGGTCCGGCTGCCATGGCCCGACCTCTGCTGAGAGCTGGCCGGATCGGCCTGCGGCCCAGGATCCTGTGACCCATTGTGTGGCGCGCTCTGATTGGGCCATCTCAAAATATCCTTTTTCTAGATTTAGTTTAAATCCTCAGAAAATGCTTCAACTTGTAAATTCATTCCCAATAAATTGTACACACATCGAAAATGGCAAAACCATTTGTTGGCTTCCTTACGCCTCATGCCTACCCATCCAAAACTGGCAAATTCATACAAACCGTGTTCATATTGCCAGTTATAAATATTTAGGGTTGTTCCTTGTTTAAATCAAATAAATTCCATGTTGCCTCCATAAATCATGAGTTTCGCATGATTGTGAAGCATCTGATTGCACACTTACGGAACACTTTCCCACTGTCATAACCGTCCTTATTATTTTCTATGATTTAAATCGTATTCTGCACTTGTTTAATTATCATAAATAATCCAGAAAACAATAAATCTTCGAACTTCACAGTAAATTACTTCCAGTGGTGCTTAATCCCAGAAAATGTCACTGTACCATAACTTGATTTCGAAATCATGTAAACCAAATTCTTTACTTAAGTAAATTTAATTGCCTCATGTTTATTGCATCTAATTTGCATTTCCTTGTCATGCATATAGCCTACGAGGTGATCCAGGAGCAGCTGGAGGATCAGGATGCTGAGCAGTTCAGGAGGAGATTCAGCTGACCTTAGCTAGTAGCTAACACTTGAGCCAGGCAAGCCCCGGTGCATGCCTACCTATTTAGATTTTTATTTATCACTTGATTGGGGCTAGTAATTGTTTGTGCATTAGGTTTATTAGGAGTTGATGTGAAACCCATAGAATTGCATTAGGACTCCCTTCCAGATTTACCTTGTGTCCTATTTTGTAGTAGTTGGTTCTAGGTTAACGTTAGAACTTGCTAGGCTTAGTGGCTAGCGGACGGTAGAAGACGAGTGGTAGGTCCCACTCGCAAGATAGGAATCACCCTGGATTGTACTAGCAGAATTTAGGATTTGTTGAGACCGGACGGGGAATTGTTTGTATAGGATGGATGGAGAAGGCTGGGCCTTCAAGGTGGTAGCCCCGTCTGTGTCGGTTAAGGACCGTCCGCTGTTGGCCCTGTTGAGCAAGTTCGAACGTACTGATCACATGCTAGTGCTTTATGGGCCTAGTAAACCTAGTAGCTTAGCAATCGTGGGGACGAACCTTACCCTGCTGCTTCGGGGAAATGGGACCATAGGCAACGGCGGGGCCGGGTGTCGTGTGGGGCCTGATGATTCGCCGTGAGCAGCAGCTAGACTTCGGCCTTGCGGGGGCTTTGTAAAAGGTTGCCATATGTGTGCCTTTGTGCTGCATATGTCGTGTGGTCAGGTTTTCTCCTGCAGGATGTACATCGATGCCGCCGCTCTCGGTCAAGAGCAACCTTTTCACTGAGTCACATCGTAGTGTGATATGCTTGATGATGATGACTAGTACTGTTATATTTATCTTGTATTACTGTTATATTGCTTATCTGATGTATTGTTACTTTATACCTGTTTAGAGATAAGTGCACTGTTTTATTGGTTAAGTACTTAATCTGAAATAAAACTTGAAAGTAAGACCAAGTAATTAGTGCAGTTTTATGCTATCGAGTCAGCCTACCCCTTGTAGCCTTTGCATATTAGGAGTCGGCTGTAGTTAGCCACGTGACGGTAAGTCTTGCTGAGTATTAGTTGCTCAGGGTTTGGCTCTTATGTTTTTGTGCAGGTTTGTTCTTGCTTCCGCTGATCTTTGGTGGAGCTTTCAGCAGGTCCACATCGTAGGGCTTCGATGTGCGGCCTTTGTATCGTCGAGAGTAGTAGTTATTTATCTATCTTCAGACTTCCGCTGTGTACTCTCGTGTTTTAATCACTTGTACTTGATATAATAACTTAAAGATTTAAAATTTGTGTTTTTTATGTGATGTACTGTTGTGTCTGTCATCAGCACTTCCGACTCGATCATGTGAAAAGCGGAAACGCTTCATTTCTTATTGTGTTTATATCCTTTCTTCACCTGATATAGTTGGAGAATGTAGAAAAAGAACTAGGTATTAACCAAAGGCTAGATTCAGACTTACCGCGAAGGTTGTTGATTCAGGTCCTTATAAAACAGGTGATTGGAGTATCGTAAATTTTTTGTAATGGCTACCCATCGTACTTCGATATGAAGCTATGTTCGATACGCAATAGAACAACGTTCTACCTGACGGAGAAGATGGGCATTTCATATTTGCATCACTATCCAGCATACTTTTTTTTTTGAGAAAGGGATTGGATTTCATTGATATAAAACCCCTTTTACAACCAGACCTCAACATAAAATAAAATTACATTGAAACATGCCACTAGGTTTTTATCCTTCATCTTCTTTGCATCCGGCCACATCCATTGCTTCAAGGCGAAACCATGGCCATGGAACTTCACACCAAATTCAAGCCCGAGAGTCACAATCCCACCAACAGAAGACTCCACAAATGTGGAAACCGCATAAGAGGCGCAATATGCTCATCCACTTCAGGGAGTAAAATGCGCCAAAAGCACATCGCCCATATCTTCTGAAGGTTGGACTGACAAAGAGATCTGACACCACCGCTAGCCATCACCAGCGGTAGCCAGAAGGGCAGATCCGCCACCGCCAGTAGCCCACGACCGAAAGATGATTCTACCAAAGGAGAAAAAAGATTCACTCCCTCCTCAAGTGGATTAGGTGAACGTGCCTAGATCCCTCGAAAGAGAAAACGCTGCCTGCAAAGAGGACGACGCATCCCATGGAAAAAACCAGGACGAAGCAGAAGGCCGGATCGAAAACATCGAATCGACAATCCAAGACCTAACCCTATTATTGTGGAGGAAAGGAAAATTATTGAAAAGAAACCTAACAAAGCAGTAAATCCTAGAGGACAGATCCCCGCTCCTCCTTGCCACTGCCTGTGAGGTCAGAGGCGAGGAGGAGCGGGGAATCAGGGACGGCGGCGGTAGCAGGCGCTTCGCTAGTTGTCTCCGCCCGAGTCGCCCGAAGGCGACGCGAGCGGCAGGGAAGTTACTATCGAGGCATACTTATGTAGTATTTAATACATGTTACCTTTTATGAAAAATGTTTGTTTGTGGGTTCTTCCATTACATATTACATGTTTATGAAAAGTGGTTGTTCATTGGTTCTTCCATTACATATTACCTGTTTATGAAAAGTTTTTGTTTATTGGTTCTTCCATTACATTTTACCTTTTTATGAAAAGTGTTTGTTTATTGGTTCTTCCATTTGGCATTACTTAACTTTGTTCATTGTTAGTTATTTCACTACCGGAAACCTTGTGTTTGCCGAGTGCCGAAAGCACTCGGCAAAGGCCAAAAAACACCCGGCAAAAGGTTTGTCAAGTGTAACACTCGGCAAAGAGCACTCGACAAACTGTGATCGGCAAAGAGCTCGCGGAAGGCGAAACCAACACTCGGCAAATGTTTAATAAAATAATAATAAAAGCACCCGCCGCCGCCCGCCACCACCACCACGTCGCGCCGCGCTGTGCGTAGCTGAGGGTGCACCGGCGCCGCACGGATCGCGCCCTGCTGTGCCGGGTTCGCGTCCTGCCGCCACCGCGCCTCGCGGGCCGAGGGAGTGCCGCCGCCGCCGCTGCACGCGCCGGACGTCGCGCCCTGCCGCCGCCACGTCGTCCACGCCGCCATGGCCCAAATAAGAGTCGTATGTCATGAGAAGTGATACAACTTTGTAGTTCAACACTTTTTAATTTGAATTTAGTTATGGCTTCAAAATATAGTTTTAATTTTCTTTGCCGAGAGCCATAAATAATACACTCGGCAAACACCATCTTTGCCGAGTGTTTTTTTGGGCACTCGGCAAAGAGGGGTCTTTTGCCGAGTTTTTTCTTTGGGCACTGTGCAAAGATGATGTTTGCCGAATGTATTTGTTTCCCGAGTGTTTTTTTTAGACACTCGGCAAAGACGTTTGCCGAGTGCCCGAAGGAATACACTCGGCAAAGTCCCAAGCACTCGGCAAACATGGATTTTCCTGTAGTGTTTCTAAAAATTAGTCTAATCGATTTGATAGACTAAATTTCCATACCCATTGCACGGTGTACCCTGTCGTTCTTTAGCCTAGCTGTTAAGGTGCCTCATTTCTTTTAACAATTAGCAATAGTTTACATAATTAAATACACTTTTTTGATGAAAAGACAGCTTTATTACTCATATACTGTTATCCTGAACAATGACATGCTGGACACACACACGCGCGCACGCGCACACATGCACACCACTTACGGAAGCATGTGTTTGGCTGTGTGCAGGACACACATGATTTTAAAACTCTTTAATTTGTATGATATATTGTTGTGGTTGTGAGATTTGGTACGTTTGTTGAATGCGATCTAAGATTTATAATTGTAATGTTCACATTGTTAGCTTGGACGTGATGGCTAGACCAAAATATCAGGGAGGTATGGGTTTCACTAACACAAAGCTAACGAACGAATGCCTGCTATATAAGTGGATTATTAAACTAGAGAGGGGTGACCAAGATATATATATGCAGTAAATTGTTGAGATGGAAATACCTAGGCGAGAGAGTTTTTTTTTTTTTAGTAGCAGACCCAATGGTGGATCACAGTGTTTAGGAGATCGAGGGCTTCATGAAATTTGGTGGACAATGGTAAGAAGGCGGATGTATGGAGTAGCAATCGCTGCTACAGGATCAAATACAGGCTGTTAACAGAGTTCTAGAGGGGAGTGAAATAAATTTTACTAATTTCAGAAGGAAGTTGGGGATGCTGAAATCTTATAGTGATAGGAATTAGAGGAGGAAATGCAAAATATCCACCTAGTAGAGGAGGCTGATGATTCAATTAGATAGGAGCTGACACCAAATGGAAAGTTCACAACTGAATCCTCCTCAGGTTGTGTGTACTTAAGGATGGAAGAGTTATGGAAATCCAAAATGCCCCTGAAAGTAAAATTTTGTTTGGCTTCTGCATAAAAATAGGATTCAAACTGCTGATAACCTAGTCAGGAAAAAGTGGAAAGGAAGTAAATTTTGTAGACAGGAGAAACAGTAAATCATTTGATGTTCTAATGCCCTTTAACGATATACTAGCAAAAGTGCCCATGCGATGCCACGGGCTGGCCGAAAAAAACATACCACTAAATTTAAATATAATAATGTCTAAATATTTTTTATAAATTACTTCGAGGAGGCCGCTGTCCGCCAGAACCTTGAGCTCAATGGCATGACGCCGCCGTCTCCACCTTCTCATCCTCTGATCACCTGTCTAGTAAGCTCGCGGGTGCCTACACCCTGGGGGATGGAGCCTTCTAGTTGCAAGGGATCGGGTGTTGGATTTGTGGAGAGCTCATCCCAACTTTGGATTTCTTATGGGGGAAGAGAGATTTGAGCTGAATTGGTTGGAGGCAGGGGGGATACGGCAGCTGCACTGCACTTAGCATTGCATATTCAGGCTTCTGAGTGTTAGGTTTGTGACCGTTTGACTGCTGGTTTGTACAATGTTGCTGCTGACTTGCTGTGCAATTAATCAGTTAGAGCTCGGTGAGCTTTTCTGATGCATCACCAGAGTCTCTCGATGCTATAACGCCTTATAGAAAATCCCACATTAGTTTTTGGGACTCCTCCACTTCAAGATTGTCTTAGGCTCGGCAATGTGTCGATGTAGATGAAATGCAACAGAGACTATGGCTGAACATGCATGTTCAAATTATTACGGAGAATCATCACGATCAAAGTTTGGACCATGTATGGTCTAGCTTTAGCCTCAGACATCAAATCCAGCCGAGGGCATGAACTGGACACACACCTCCCAAAGGTATGAATTGCGGCGCCGACCCGAATTAAAATGGAAGCACGCAACAATATGAATTTAAATACATATATTCGACTTGTTTTAGGACACTAATTAAAAATCCGATTCAAATACAAAAAATGGACACTGGTGCTGACTTGAGAGTTATATATATACAAATACACCAACAACACCATCCACATCAGCACCTTCCACTGTTCACATCTCGAAATTTTGCTCAAACTTATACCTGTTCAGATTCCACACAGAGTCACCATGTTCATCATCAGCTGCTACCAAGTCGTCACCGTCATCATCCCACAGCCGGTGATGTCCATCACGACTCAATCCTGACTTGATCTAGCAAAACCGCAAATGTCCATTGAAAGGAAGGTTAAGATAATCAATGGTAAGTTGCAACCATTCATATAACAGGCTCCATGTAGATTATGCATATATATCGAGGCAGTTGTAAAGGAACTTGGAGGAATGAACCCTAAATATGATGATATAACAATGTGTCCGGACCCTGTTGACAGTGAATTATCATCCAAGATTCCTAGACTAACTGATATAGAGAGTATGCTCCACAATGATGAATCAGATACAAAAGAATGAAGCATTAACAGCGCCACCACAACTCTTGTATATAGGAGTTCAGACCAATCAGAGTGATATAGAACAAGCTGTTAATTAGTACTTGAATGTAAGCATCAGATAGTTACTGCAATAGTCTAAAAACATATCACATGGATCCTTTCATGAATTACATAATAGCTACAGTGCGCAGAACAGAACCAATATCAGTGGCTTGGTCTCACCTTGCTGCTAGGCACAGAGTCATTACGATGACTTAAGATAAACTAATTATCGATGATGGCCCGCTTACCCCAGGTCGCCTCATGTATAGCACAAAACTGCACAAGCAGGTACATGTATGATACATCAATTCTTACACAGTTGCACAAACCTTTACCAGTATGAAGACACACAAGTAAATGTATTGAAAACTTTCTATTCCCAACAAAAAAGATCAAAGTACTGACCCTTGAAAACAAATGTCAGAAAACCTATATATGCTCAATGACTTGTAAAATGGTAAAAGCTTGTGCTTCATACAAACACATACTTTAGTGTTTCATCTACTTCTACTATAATCTGGACATCTGAAATCTCAGTAAACCCAACCGGGTTTATGTATGGACGACAAAAGAAAAATAAATTATTTTCTGACGTGGAATGGAAATATCATTCAGAAATATAAGAGATTTTGTGAAACAAACTGAACTGATTTTTGTCAACCATTAATACTACTTGGTTTAGACTAAGCAACCACTGTTTGCAGCCGCCACAAAATCTGTTGGATAACGACCTTACGGTGTATTCCTAACTGCCAGAATTTGAAATAAGGAAGACATTATAATTCAATGGGATTATTCTAACGCGCGTACAACCTCAATTTCATCAAGTCACCAAATCCCGAATCTCAATCAAGTTCTTGGAATGGTGAAGCACGGCCTAATAGTTGAATATCAGCAACACAAACACATGCACGAACACAGGAAACCCTCAGTGAAAGTGGAAAATCAAAAGTACATGAATACCTCAGGATAGATTCTAGTCTCAAAGGATTTTGAGGGTTCCGTAGTACATACGGAAGAATTATCAGTTCAGTGGTTTCAGGACAGATGTCGTTGAGCTTGTGGCAGAAATAAATCTCCTCCCTGAAAATGATCAGTTTCTTAAGGGGCACATTAGAAACACAGTTTCTTAAGGGGCACATTAGAAACACTCAATTATAATTTTCTTGCATTAGGTGAGAACTAAACAGCAAAAAAAAAAAAAAAAAAAACTCATCAGCCCACGTCAAATAGGAGGGAGATTTTGTGAAGCAACCAGACTGGTAATAAACAGACCTAAATCCAAGTACTCCCTATGATCTCAACTATGTTTTGCTTCGATTTTGAATTAATGTACCTATCTTCATGTATAGATGAGAACATACACATAAAAAAAATGTGAAACCATATGTATCTGAATCTGTGCCAAGAGCTACGAATGTAATTTAGTTTTAGGACTTCTATTAAGCTGGCATCACATCAGACTACATGGAGTAGTTTAAAATTAACGAGTCTCATCAAAGTTATCCCAATAAAAGAGCCATCGCATGGGTCACTGGTCAAACTTTGGTATGAGCCTATCTCAATTGACATGTATGCAAGAGTGCCAAACAATATTCTTACCATTCTCATCCAGCATACTTGTTGAAAGGACATGAAAGAACATCTAAATAATTGTGCTTGAAGCCCATTACCTTTTGAAAAAAAAATCTGCACAAATAATGGAATCAGCAACATAAATTTGCTAAGTGCTTGGAGTTCCACTACATGCGTATTGAACAGTACAGGGACATTGTAGCATGTGGAATAAGCCTAGGATTGCATTTGCAAAGAATAAGCTGTACAGAAAAATAATTATGGAATAACCAAAATCATAAATTTTGATAACCAATGGGCGGACTGCTAAATGACAAACAAATAAATGATCAGAAGAAGGCTAAGAAGTTCCTTGATAATTGTTGTGGTTCTAGGGTTAAACACAGATCATTATCCATCACAATGAAAATGCAATCTACTGCAGAAAGAGACATTCAATGACTGCAAGGAAAACGTTAAAGATCACTACCCACTTTAATGAATAAGATCAGCTTTCGAAATTACAAATCAAATCCACACAACGTTTCCTGCAAAATACCCCAAAAAAAAAGGGCTCGGCTCAAGTGACAAAAACAGGCTTTCTGAAACTGTTACGCCAATTTTCAAGACCCATGTTTAATGCCAATTTCGTGTGAGGGTCTTCATGTAAACTAGCTGCTGTACCACCCTGAATAATGGAGAATGTTCTAGCCTTTTTGGGCGTTTGTCCTTAAAAAAAAAACTGTTACGCGCAAAACAGTTCCGCATGCATTATATTTCCTAAATACCCTAGATGGTTATGCTAGATTTAATATTTGAAATTGCTAGATTGCGCTATGAAACAAGAAATTGCTAGATATATCCTTTATTTGCCGAGTGCCAAGGACACTCGCCAAAGCCCAAAATGCACTCGGCAAAGGCTTTGCCCTTTGCCGAGTGTTGCACTCGGCAAAGAGCACACGGCATATCTTAATCGGCGAAGAGCTATTTGCCGAGTGTTTTTTTTCGGGCACTCGGCAAAGTTTTTGCCGAGTGTTTCTAAACACTAGGCAAACAGAGACACTCGGCAAAGTTTGAATCAAAAAAATCGCCTAAAAAAATAGCAATTTTTTTTTCTATGAGGGGAGGTCCCCACTCCCCATCAACCCGCCACAACTCCCCCAAATCTGCGGCTTTTTTCTTGTAATATTTGCACACCATGCGGCCATCAAGATTCAAACCCATGACCTCTCCTTCGCCGCCGAGTCCACCTCTACCACTACACCACAGCATCACATGTGCCCATATCCCATTTTGATTCCACTCATATTAAACTAAACTGAGTGTCAATTGATTATTTGAGAACCTAAACGAATTCAAATTAAAACGTTGTCAACTACAAAGTTTCATAACTTTTCAAGATCTATATCTTTCATTTTGGTCTTTTGTCCATCTGAGGTCGTTTACAAAATTTGAATTTCAAATTTGAACTCTTTCAAACTTAGTTTTCGTTGACAAGATGATTTCAAATCAAAAAGTTGTCAACTACAATGTTTCATAACTTATTGTGATCTACAACTCTCATTTTGACTGTTTCTTCATCCGAGGTCATTTGAAAATTCAAATTTTAAAATTTAGCTCTCATTCAAACCTCCATTTCGTAAGCAAATTTAATTCAAATTAAAAAGTTTTGAACTACAAAGTTTCATAACTTCTGAGTATCTACAACTTTTATTTTGGTCATTTGGACATCCGACATAGTGATAGTCACATTGTTCACAAATTTTATACATCTCCCTTCTAGTTTCATGAAACTTAAAAAACAGAGGTTGTTCCCATCACCTTTAAGCAACACAGGACGTCGCACATCGAGTTTCTTCCCTGCGTCTGTACGTCGTTGTCGTCGAGCAGCCCCAAGTCGAGTTCCCTCTTCCAGCCCTCCTCGTCGACAACGCGCTGCGTGCCGGGCTCTGGTGTGTCAAGGTGAAGCTCCCCCTCCTTTTTACCCATCGTTTAGTTCTTCCGTTCATGCGTTTGTCGTCGCCGTTCTTGTCTGAGCCGCTGGACTCGGCGTCGGCCACTCTCCGGTGGTTCCCGTCGACCCCAGACCCCTCAAATAGATGTGCGTTGAGCTCTTCATCGTTCCAATATTTTTTCTGGAATTTTTGGAGGCCGTTTGGTCGGTTTCCGACGAGCCGCCGGCCCTCCGGCGAGGTCCGGCTGCCATGGCCGACCTCTGCTGAGAGCTGGGCCGGATCGGCTGCGCCCGGGATCCTGTGACCCATTGTGTGGCCGCGCTCTGATTGGCCATCTCAAAATATCCTTTTTCTAGATTTAGTTTAAATCCTCAGAAAATGCTTGCAACTTGTAAAATTCACAATAAATTGTACACACATCGGAAAAATGCAAAACCAATTTTGTTGGCTTCCTTACGCTCATGCCTACCCATCCAAACTGGCAAATTCATACAAACCGTGTTCCTATTCCCTGTATAAATCTTTAAGGGTTGTTCCTTGTTTAAATCAAAATAAATTCCATGTTGCTCCATAAATCATGAGTTTCTGCATGATTGTGAAGCATCTGATTGCACACTTACGGAACACTTTCCCACTGTCATACCTTCCTTAATTATTTTTCTATGATTTAAATCGTATTCTGCACTTGTTTAATTATCATAAATAATCCAGAAAACAATAAATCTTCGAACTTCACAGTAAATTACTTCCAGTGGTGCTTAATCCCAGAAAATGTCACTGTACCATAACTTGATTTCGAAATCATGTAAACCAAATTCTTTACTTAAGTAAATTTAATTGCCTCATGTTTATTGCATCTAATTTGCATTTCCTTGTCATGCATATAGCCTACGAGGTGATCCAGGAGCAGCTGGAGGATCAGGATGCTGAGCAGTTCAGGAGGAGATATCAGCTGACCTTAGCTAGTAGCTAACACTTGAGCCAGGCAAGCCCCGGTGCATGCCTACCTATTTAGATTTTTATTTATCACTTGATTGGGGCTAGTAATTGTTTGTGCATTAGGTTTATTAGGAGTTGATGTGAAACCCATAGAATTGCATTAGGACTCCCTTCCAGATTTACCTTGTGTCCTATTTTGTAGTAGTTGGTTCTAGGTTAACGTTAGAACTTGCTAGGCTTAGTGGCTAGCGGACGGTAGAAGACGAGTGGTAGGTCCCACTCGCAAGATAGGAATCACCCTGGATTGTACTAGCAGAATTTAGGATTTGTTGAGACCGGACGGGGAATTGTTTGTATAGGATGGATGGAGAAGGCTGGGCCTTCAAGGTGGTAGCCCCGTCTGTGTCGGTTAAGGACCGTCCGCTGTTGGCCCTGTTGAGCAAGTTCGAACGTACTGATCACATGCTAGTGCTTTATGGGCCTAGTAAACCTAGTAGCTTAGCAATCGTGGGGACGAACCTTACCCTGCTGCTTCGGGGAAATGGGACCATAGGCAACGGCGGGGCCGGGTGTCGTGTGGGGCCTGATGATTCGCCGTGAGCAGCAGCTAGACTTCGGCCTTGCGGGGGCTTTGTAAAAGGTTGCCATATGTGGTGCCTTTGTGCTGCATATGTCGTGTGGTCAGGTTTTCTCCTGCAGGATGTACATCGATGCCGCCGCTCTCGGTCAAGAGCAACCTTGTTCACTGAGTCACATCGTAGTGTGATATGCTTGATGATGATGACTAGTACTGTTATATTTATCTTGTATTACTGTTATATTGCTTATCTGATGTATTGTTACTTTATACCTGTTTTAGAGATAAGTGCACTGTTTTATTGGTTAAGTACTTAATCTGAAATAAAACTTGAAAGTAAGACCAAGTAATTAGTGCAGTTTTATGCTATCGAGTCAGCCTACCCCTTGTAGCCTTTGCATATTAGGAGTCGGCTGTAGTTAGCCACGTTGACGGGTAAGTCTTGCTGAGTATTAGTTGCTCAGGGTTTGGCTCTTTATGTTTTTGTGCAGGTTTGTTCTTGCTTCCGCTGATCTTTGGTGGAGCTTTCAGCAGGTCCACATCGTAGGGCTTCGATGTGCGGCCTTTGTATCGTCGAGAGTAGTAGTTATTTATCTATCTTCAGACTTCCGCTGTGTACTCTCGTGTTTTAAATCACTTGTACTTGATATAATAACTTAAAGATTTAAAATTTGTGTTTTTTATGTGATGTACTGTTGTGTCTGTTCATCAGCACTTCCGACTCGATCATGTGAAAAGCGGAAACGCTTCATTTCTTATTGTGTTTATCCTTTCTTCACCTGATATAGTTGGAGAATGTAGAAAAAGAACTAGGTATTAACCAAAGGCTAGATTCAGACTTACCGCGAAGGTTGTTGATTCAGGTCCTTATAAAACAAGGTGATTGAGTATCGTAAATTTTTTGTAATGGCTACCCATCGTACTTCGATATGAAGCTATGTTCGATACGCAATAGAACAACGTTCTACCTGACGGAGAAGATGGGCATTTCATATTTGCATCACTATCCAGGCATACTTTTTTTTTTGAGAAAGGGATTGGATTTCATTGATATAAAACCCCTTTTACAACCAAGACCTCAACATAAAATAAAATTACATTGAAACATGCCACTAGGTTTTTATCCTTCATCTTCTTTGCATCCGGCCACATCCATTGCTTCAGGCGAAACCATGGCCATGGAACTTCACCAAATTCAAGCCCGAGAGTCACAATCCCCACCAACAGAAGACTCCACAAATGTGGAAACCGCATAAGAGGCGCAATATGCTCATCCACTTCAGGGAGTAAAATGCGCCAAAAGCACATCGCCCATATCTTCTGAAGGTTGGACTGACAAAGAGATCTGACACCACCGCTAGCCATCACCAGCGGTAGCCAGAAGGGCAGATCCGCCACCGCCAGTAGCACCAGCGACCGAAAGATGATTCTACCAAAGGAGAAAAAAGATTCACTCCCTCCTCAAAGTGGATTAGGTGAACGTGCCTAGATCCCTCGAAAGAGAAAACGCTGCCTGCAAAGAGGACGACGCATCCCATGGAGAAAAACCAGGACGAAGCAGAAGGCCGGATCGAAAACATCGAATCGACAATCCAAGACCTAACCCTATTATTGTGGAGGAAAGGAAAATTATTGAAAAGAAACCTAACAAAGCAGTAAATCCCTAGAGGACAGATCCCCGCTCCTCCTTGCCACTGCCTGTGAGGTCAGAGGCGAGGAGGAGCGGGGGAATCAGGGACGGCGGCGGTAGCAGGCGCTTCGCTAGTTGTCTCCGCCCGAGTCGCCCGAAGGCGACGCGAGCGGCAGGGAAGTTACTATCGAGGCATACTTATGTAGTATTTAATACATGTTACCTTTTATGAAAAATGTTTGTTTGTGGGTTCTTCCATTACATATTACATGTTTATGAAAAGTGGTTGTTCATTGGTTCTTCCATTACATATTACCTGTTTATGAAAAGTTTTTGTTTATTGGTTCTTCCATTACATTTTACCTTTTTATGAAAAGTGTTTGTTTATTGGTTCTTCCATTTGGCATTACTTAACTTTGTTCATTGTTAGTTATTTCACTACCGGAAACCTTGTGTTTGCCGAGTGCCGAAAGCACTCGGCAAAGGCCAAAAAACACCCGGCAAAAGGTTTGTCAAGTGTAACACTCGGCAAAGAGCACTCGACAAACTGTGATCGGCAAAGAGCTCGCGGAAGGCGAAACCAACACTCGGCAAATGTTTAATAAAATAATAATAAAAAGCACCCGCCGCCGCCCGCCACCACCACCACGTCGCGCCGCGCTGTGCGTAGCTGAGGGTGCACCGGCGCCGCACGGATCGCGCCCTGCTGTGCCGGGTTCGCGTCCTGCCGCCACCGCGCCTCGCGGGCCGAGGGAGTGCCGCCGCCGCCGCTGCACGCGCCGGACGTCGCGCCCTGCCGCCGCCACGTCGTCCACGCCGCCATGGCCCAAATAAGAGTCGTATGTCATGAGAAGTTATACAACTTTGTAGTTCAACACTTTTTAATTTGAATTTAGTTATGGCTTCAAAATATAGTTTAAATTTTTCTTTGCCGAGAGCCATAAATAATACACTCGGCAAACACCATCTTTGCCGAGTGTTTTTTTGGGCACTCGGCAAAGAGGGGTCTTTGCCGAGTTTTTTCTTTGGGCACTGTGCAAAGATGATGTTTGCCGAATGTATTTGTTTTCCCGAGTGTTTTTTTAGACACTCGGCAAAGACGTTTGCCGAGTGCCCGAAGGAATACACTCGGCAAAGTCCCAAGCACTCGGCAAACATGGATTTTCCTGTAGTGTTTCTAAAAATTAGTCTAATCGATTTGATAGACTAAATTTCCATAACCCATTGCACGGTGTACCCTGTCGTTCTTTAGCCTAGCTGTTAAGGTGCCTCATTTCTTTTAACAATTAGCAATAGTTTACATAATTAAATACACTTTTTTGATGAAAAGACAGCTTTATTACTCATATACTGTTATCCTGAACAATGACATGCTGGACACACACACGCGCGCACGCGCACACATGCACACCACTTACGGAAGCATGTGTTTGGCTGTGTGCAGGACACACATGATTTTAAAACTCTTTAATTTGTATGATATATTGTTGTGGTTGTGAGATTTGGTACGTTTGTTGAATGCGATCTAAGATTTATAATTGTAATGTTCACATTGTTAGCTTGGACGTGATGGCTAGACCAAAATATCAGGGAGGTATGGGTTTCACTAACACAAAGCTAACGAACGAATGCCTGCTATATAAGTGGATTATTAAACTAGAGAGGGGTGACCAAGATATATATATGCAGTAAATTGTTGAGATGGAAATACCTAGGCGAGAGAGTTTTTTTTTTTTAGTAGCAGACCCAATGGTGGATCACAGTGTTTAGGAGATCGAGGGCTTCATGAAATTTGGTGGACAATGGTAAGAAGGCGGATGTATGGAGTAGCAATCGCTGCTACAGGATCAAATACAGGCTGTTAACAGAGTTCTAGAGGGGAGTGAAATAAATTTTACTAATTTCAGAAGGAAGTTTGGGGATGCTGAAATCTTATAGTGATAGGAATTAGAGGAGGAAATGCAAAATATCCACCTAGTAGAGGAGGC
This sequence comes from Eragrostis curvula, assembly GCA_007726485.1. Taxonomy (NCBI): domain Eukaryota; kingdom Viridiplantae; phylum Streptophyta; class Magnoliopsida; order Poales; family Poaceae; genus Eragrostis; species Eragrostis curvula. The sequence continues at coordinate 16,235 of RWGY01000997.1, forward strand.
TGATGATTCAATTAGATAGGAGCTGACACCAAATGGAAAGTTCACAACTGAATCCTCCTCAGGTTGTGTGTACTTAAGGATGGAAGAGTTATGGAAATCCAAAATGCCCCTGAAAGTAAAAATTTTGTTTGGCTTCTGCATAAAAATAGGATTCAAACTGCTGATAACCTAGTCAGGAAAAAGTGGAAAGGAAGTAAATTTTGTAGACAGGAGGAAACAGTAAATCATTTGATGTTCTAATGCCCTTTAACGATATACTAGCAAAAGTGCCCATGCGATGCCACGGGCTGGCCGAAAAAAACATACCACTAAATTTAAATATAATAAATGTCTAAATATTTTTTATAAATTACTTCGAGGAGGCCGCTGTCCGCCAGAACCTTGAGCTCAATGGCCATGACGCCGCCGTCTCCACCTTCTCATCCTCTGATCACCTGTCTAGTAAGCTCGCGGGTGCCTACACCCTGGGGGATGGAGCCTTCTAGTTGCAAGGGATCGGGTGTTGGATTTGTGGAGAGCTCATCCCAACTTTGGATTTCTTATGGGGGAAGAGAGATTGAGCTGAATTGGTTGGAGGCAGGGGGGATACGGCAGCTGCACTGCACTTAGCATTGCATATTCAGGCTTCTGAGTGTTAGGTTTGTGACCGTTTGACTGCTGGTTTGTACAATGTTGCTGCTGACTTGCTGTGCAATTAATCAGTTAGAGCTCGGTGAGCTTTTCTGATGCATCACCAGAGTCTCTCGATGCTATAACGCCTTATAGAAAATCCCACATTAGTTTTTGGGACTCCTCCACTTCAAGATTGTCTTAGGCTCGGCAATGTGTCGATGTAGATGAAATGCAACAGAGACTATGGCTGAACATGCATGTTCAAATTATTACGGAGAATCATCACGATCAAAGTTTGGACCATGTATGGTCTAGCTTTAGCCTCAGACATCAAATCCAGCCGAGGGCATGAACTGGACACACACCTCCCAAAGGTATGAATTGCGGCGCCGACCCGAATTAAAATGGAAGCACGCAACAATATGAATTTAAATACATATATTCGACTTGTTTTAGGACACTAATTAAAAATCCGATTCAAATACAAAAAATGGACACTGGTGCTGACTTGAGAGTTATATATATACAAATACACCAACAACACCATCCACATCAGCACCTTCCACTGTTCACATCTCGAAATTTTGCTCAAACTTATACCTGTTCAGATTCCACACAGAGTCACCATGTTCATCATCAGCTGCTACCAAGTCGTCACCGTCATCATCCCACAGCCGGTGATGTCCATCACGACTCAATCCTGACTTGATCTAGCAAAACCGCAAATGTCCATTGAAAGGAAGGTTAAGATAATCAATGGTAAGTTGCAACCATTCATATAACAGGCTCCATGTAGATTATGCATATATATCGAGGCAGTTGTAAAGGAACTTGGAGGAATGAACCCTAAATATGATGATATAACAATGTGTCCGGACCCTGTTGACAGTGAATTATCATCCAAGATTCCTAGACTAACTGATATAGAGAGTATGCTCCACAATGATGAATCAGATACAAAAGAATGAAGCATTAACAGCGCCACCACAACTCTTGTATATAGGAGTTCAGACCAATCAGAGTGATATAGAACAAGCTGTTAATTAGTACTTGAATGTAAGCATCAGATAGTTACTGCAATAGTCTAAAAACATATCACATGGATCCTTTCATGAATTACATAATAGCTACAGTGCGCAGAACAGAACCAATATCAGTGGCTTGGTCTCACCTTGCTGCTAGGCACAGAGTCATTACGATGACTTAAGATAAACTAATTATCGATGATGGCCCGCTTACCCCAGGTCGCCTCATGTATAGCACAAAACTGCACAAGCAGGTACATGTATGATACATCAATTCTTACACAGTTGCACAAACCTTTACCAGTATGAAGACACACAAGTAAATGTATTGAAAACTTTCTATTCCCAACAAAAAAGATCAAAGTACTGACCCTTGAAAACAAATGTCAGAAAACCTATATATGCTCAATGACTTGTAAAATGGTAAAAGCTTGTGCTTCATACAAACACATACTTTAGTGTTTCATCTACTTCTACTATAATCTGGACATCTGAAATCTCAGTAAACCCAACCGGGTTTATGTATGGACGACAAAAGAAAAATAAATTATTTTCTGACGTGGAATGGAAATATCATTCAGAAATATAAGAGATTTTGTGAAACAAACTGAACTGATTTTTGTCAACCATTAATACTACTTGGTTTAGACTAAGCAACCACTGTTTGCAGCCGCCACAAAATCTGTTGGATAACGACCTTACGGTGTATTCCTAACTGCCAGAATTTGAAATAAGGAAGACATTATAATTCAATGGGATTATTCTAACGCGCGTACAACCTCAATTTCATCAAGTCACCAAATCCCGAATCTCAATCAAGTTCTTGGAATGGTGAAGCACGGCCTAATAGTTGAATATCAGCAACACAAACACATGCACGAACACAGGAAACCCTCAGTGAAAGTGGAAAATCAAAAGTACATGAATACCTCAGGATAGATTCTAGTCTCAAAGGATTTTGAGGGTTCCGTAGTACATACGGAAGAATTATCAGTTCAGTGGTTTCAGGACAGATGTCGTTGAGCTTGTGGCAGAAATAAATCTCCTCCCTGAAAATGATCAGTTTCTTAAGGGGCACATTAGAAACACAGTTTCTTAAGGGGCACATTAGAAACACTCAATTATAATTTTCTTGCATTAGGTGAGAACTAAACAGCAAAAAAAAAAAAAAAAAAAAACTCATCAGCCCACGTCAAATAGGAGGGAGATTTTGTGAAGCAACCAGACTGGTAATAAACAGACCTAAATCCAAGTACTCCCTATGATCTCAACTATGTTTTGCTTCGATTTTGAATTAATGTACCTATCTTCATGTATAGATGAGAACATACACATAAAAAAAATGTGAAACCATATGTATCTGAATCTGTGCCAAGAGCTACGAATGTAATTTAGTTTTAGGACTTCTATTAAGCTGGCATCACATCAGACTACATGGAGTAGTTTAAAATTAACGAGTCTCATCAAAGTTATCCCAATAAAAGAGCCATCGCATGGGTCACTGGTCAAACTTTGGTATGAGCCTATCTCAATTGACATGTATGCAAGAGTGCCAAACAATATTCTTACCATTCTCATCCAGCATACTTGTTGAAAGGACATGAAAGAACATCTAAATAATTGTGCTTGAAGCCCATTACCTTTTGAAAAAAAAATCTGCACAAATAATGGAATCAGCAACATAAATTTGCTAAGTGCTTGGAGTTCCACTACATGCGTATTGAACAGTACAGGGACATTGTAGCATGTGGAATAAGCCTAGGATTGCATTTGCAAAGAATAAGCTGTACAGAAAAATAATTATGGAATAACCAAAATCATAAATTTTGATAACCAATGGGCGGACTGCTAAATGACAAACAAATAAATGATCAGAAGAAGGCTAAGAAGTTCCTTGATAATTGTTGTGGTTCTAGGGTTAAACACAGATCATTATCCATCACAATGAAAATGCAATCTACTGCAGAAAGAGACATTCAATGACTGCAAGGAAAACGTTAAAGATCACTACCCACTTTAATGAATAAGATCAGCTTTCGAAATTACAAATCAAATCCACACAACGTTTCCTGCAAAATACCCCAAAAAAAAAGGGCTCGGCTCAAGTGACAAAAACAGGCTTTCTGAAACTGTTACGCCAATTTTCAAGACCCATGTTTAATGCCAATTTCGTGTGAGGGTCTTCATGTAAACTAGCTGCTGTACCACCCTGAATAATGGAGAATGTTCTAGCCTTTTTGGGCGTTTGTCCTTAAAAAAAAAACTGTTACGCGCAAAACAGTTCCGCATGCATTATATTTCCTAAATACCCTAGATGGTTATGCTAGATTTAATATTTGAAATTGCTAGATTGCGCTATGAAACAAGAAATTGCTAGATATATCCTTTATTTGCCGAGTGCCAAGGACACTCGCCAAAGCCCAAAATGCACTCGGCAAAGGCTTTGCCCTTTGCCGAGTGTTGCACTCGGCAAAGAGCACACGGCATATCTTAATTGGCGAAGAGCTATTTGCCGAGTGTTTTTTTTCGGGCACTCGGCAAAGTTTTTGCCGAGTGTTTCTAAACACTAGGCAAACAGAGACACTCGGCAAAGTTTGAATCAAAAAAATCGCCTAAAAAAATAGCAATTTTTTTTTCTATGAGGGGAGGTCCCCACTCCCCATCAACCCGCCACAACTCCCCCAAATCTGCGGCTTTTTTCTTGTAATATTTGCACACCATGCGGCCATCAAGATTCAAACCCATGACCTCTCCTTCGCCGCCGAGTCCACCTCTACCACTACACCACAGCATCACATGTGCCCATATCCCATTTTGATTCCACTCATATTAAACTAAACTGAGTGTCAATTGATTATTTGAGAACCTAAACGAATTCAAATTAAAACGTTGTCAACTACAAAGTTTCATAACTTTTCAAGATCTATATCTTTCATTTTGGTCTTTTGTCCATCTGAGGTCGTTTACAAAATTTGAATTTCAAATTTGAACTCTTTCAAACTTAGTTTTCGTTGACAAGATGATTTCAAATCAAAAAGTTGTCAACTACAATGTTTCATAACTTATTGTGATCTACAACTCTCATTTTGACTGTTTCTTCATCCGAGGTCATTTGAAAATTCAAATTTTAAAATTTAGCTCTCATTCAAACCTCCATTTCGTAAGCAAATTTAATTCAAATTAAAAAGTTTTGAACTACAAAGTTTCATAACTTCTGAGTATCTACAACTTTTATTTTGGTCATTTGGACATCCGACATAGTGATAGTCACATTGTTCACAAATTTTATACATCTCCCTTCTAGTTTCATGAAACTTAAAAAACAGAGGTTGTTCCCATCACCTTTAAGCAACACAGGACGTCGCACATCGAGTTTCTTCCCTGCGTCTGTACGTCGTTGTCGTCGAGCAGCCCCAAGTCGAGTTCCCTCTTCCAGCCCTCCTCGTCGACAACGCGCTGCGTGCCGGGCTCTGGTGTGTCAAGGTGAAGCTCCCCCTCCTTTTTACCCATCGTTTAGTTCTTCCGTTCATGCGTTTGTCGTCGCCGTTCTTGTCTGAGCCGCTGGACTCGGCGTCGGCCACTCTCCGGTGGTTCCCGTCGACCCCAGACCCCTCAAATAGATGTGCGTTGAGCTCTTCATCGTTCCAATATTTTTTCTGGAATTTTTGGAGGCCGTTTGGTCGGTTTCCGACGAGCCGCCGGCCCTCCGGCGAGGTCCGGCTGCCATGGCCGACCTCTGCTGAGAGCTGGGCCGGATCGGCTGCGCCCGGGATCCTGTGACCCATTGTGTGGCCGCGCTCTGATTGGCCATCTCAAAATATCCTTTTTCTAGATTTAGTTTAAATCCTCAGAAAATGCTTGCAACTTGTAAAATTCACAATAAATTGTACACACATCGGAAAAATGCAAAACCAATTTTGTTGGCTTCCTTACGCTCATGCCTACCCATCCAAACTGGCAAATTCATACAAACCGTGTTCCTATTCCCTGTATAAATCTTTAAGGGTTGTTCCTTGTTTAAATCAAAATAAATTCCATGTTGCTCCATAAATCATGAGTTTCTGCATGATTGTGAAGCATCTGATTGCACACTTACGGAACACTTTCCCACTGTCATACCTTCCTTAATTATTTTTCTATGATTTAAATCGTATTCTGCACTTGTTTAATTATCATAAATAATCCAGAAAACAATAAATCTTCGAACTTCACAGTAAATTACTTCCAGTGGTGCTTAATCCCAGAAAATGTCACTGTACCATAACTTGATTTCGAAATCATGTAAACCAAATTCTTTACTTAAGTAAATTTAATTGCCTCATGTTTATTGCATCTAATTTGCATTTCCTTGTCATGCATATAGCCTACGAGGTGATCCAGGAGCAGCTGGAGGATCAGGATGCTGAGCAGTTCAGGAGGAGATATCAGCTGACCTTAGCTAGTAGCTAACACTTGAGCCAGGCAAGCCCCGGTGCATGCCTACCTATTTAGATTTTTATTTATCACTTGATTGGGGCTAGTAATTGTTTGTGCATTAGGTTTATTAGGAGTTGATGTGAAACCCATAGAATTGCATTAGGACTCCCTTCCAGATTTACCTTGTGTCCTATTTTGTAGTAGTTGGTTCTAGGTTAACGTTAGAACTTGCTAGGCTTAGTGGCTAGCGGACGGTAGAAGACGAGTGGTAGGTCCCACTCGCAAGATAGGAATCACCCTGGATTGTACTAGCAGAATTTAGGATTTGTTGAGAACGGACGGGGAATTGTTTGTATAGGATGGATGGAGAAGGCTGGGCCTTCAAGGTGGTAGCCCCGTCTGTGTCGGTTAAGGACCGTCCGCTGTTGGCCCTGTTGAGCAAGTTCGAACGTACTGATCACATGCTAGTGCTTTATGGGCCTAGTAAACCTAGTAGCTTAGCAATCGTGGGGACGAACCTTACCCTGCTGCTTCGGGGAAATGGGACCATAGGCAACGGCGGGGCCGGGTGTCGTGTGGGGCCTGATGATTCGCCGTGAGCAGCAGCTAGACTTCGGCCTTGCGGGGGCTTTGTAAAAGGTTGCCATATGTGGTGCCTTTGTGCTGCATATGTCGTGTGGTCAGGTTTTCTCCTGCAGGATGTACATCGATGCCGCCGCTCTCGGTCAAGAGCAACCTTGTTCACTGAGTCACATCGTAGTGTGATATGCTTGATGATGATGACTAGTACTGTTATATTTATCTTGTATTACTGTTATATTGCTTATCTGATGTATTGTTACTTTATACCTGTTTTAGAGATAAGTGCACTGTTTTATTGGTTAAGTACTTAATCTGAAATAAAACTTGAAAGTAAGACCAAGTAATTAGTGCAGTTTTATGCTATCGAGTCAGCCTACCCCTTGTAGCCTTTGCATATTAGGAGTCGGCTGTAGTTAGCCACGTTGACGGGTAAGTCTTGCTGAGTATTAGTTGCTCAGGGTTTGGCTCTTTATGTTTTTGTGCAGGTTTGTTCTTGCTTCCGCTGATCTTTGGTGGAGCTTTCAGCAGGTCCACATCGTAGGGCTTCGATGTGCGGCCTTTGTATCGTCGAGAGTAGTAGTTATTTATCTATCTTCAGACTTCCGCTGTGTACTCTCGTGTTTTAAATCACTTGTACTTGATATAATAACTTAAAGATTTAAAATTTGTGTTTTTTATGTGATGTACTGTTGTGTCTGTTCATCAGCACTTCCGACTCGATCCTGTGAAAAGCGGAAACGCTTCATTTCTTATTGTGTTTATCCTTTCTTCACCTGATATAGTTGGAGAATGTAGAAAAAGAACTAGGTATTAACCAAAGGCTAGATTCAGACTTACCGCGAAGGTTGTTGATTCAGGTCCTTATAAAACAAGGTGATTGAGTATCGTAAATTTTTTGTAATGGCTACCCATCGTACTTCGATATGAAGCTATGTTCGATACGCAATAGAACAACGTTCTACCTGACGGAGAAGATGGGCATTTCATATTTGCATCACTATCCAGGCATACTTTTTTTTTTGAGAAAGGGATTGGATTTCATTGATATAAAACCCCTTTTACAACCAAGACCTCAACATAAAATAAAATTACATTGAAGCATGCCACTAGGTTTTTATCCTTCATCTTCTTTGCATCCGGCCACATCCATTGCTTCAGGCGAAACCATGGCCATGGAACTTCACCAAATTCAAGCCCGAGAGTCACAATCCCCACCAACAGAAGACTCCACAAATGTGGAAACCGCATAAGAGGCGCAATATGCTCATCCACTTCAGGGAGTAAAATGCGCCAAAAGCACATCGCCCATATCTTCTGAAGGTTGGACTGACAAAGAGATCTGACACCACCGCTGGCCATCACCAGCGGTAGCCAGAAGGGCAGATCCGCCACCGCCAGTAGCACCAGCGACCGAAAGATGATTCTACCAAAGGAGAAAAAAGATTCACTCCCTCCTCAAAGTGGATTAGGTGAACGTGCCTAGATCCCTCGAAAGAGAAAACGCTGCCTGCAAAGAGGACGACGCATCCCATGGAGAAAAACCAGGACGAAGCAGAAGGCCGGATCGAAAACATCGAATCGACAATCCAAGACCTAACCCTATTATTGTGGAGGAAAGGAAAATTATTGAAAAGAAACCTAACAAAGCAGTAAATCCCTAGAGGACAGATCCCCGCTCCTCCTTGCCACTGCCTGTGAGGTCAGAGGCGAGGAGGAGCGGGGGAATCAGGGACGGTGGCGGTAGCAGGCGCTTCGCTAGTTGTCTCCGCCCGAGTCGCCCGAAGGCGACGCGAGCGGCAGGGAAGTTACTATCGAGGCATACTTATGTAGTATTTAATACATGTTACCTTTTATGAAAAATGTTTGTTTGTGGGTTCTTCCATTACATATTACATGTTTATGAAAAGTGGTTGTTCATTGGTTCTTCCATTACATATTACCTGTTTATGAAAAGTTTTTGTTTATTGGTTCTTCCATTACATTTTACCTTTTTATGAAAAGTGTTTGTTTATTGGTTCTTCCATTTGGCATTACTTAACTTTGTTCATTGTTAGTTATTTCACTACCGGAAACCTTGTGTTTGCCGAGTGCCGAAAGCACTCGGCAAAGGCCAAAAAACACCCGGCAAAAGGTTTGTCAAGTGTAACACTCGGCAAAGAGCACTCGACAAACTGTGATCGGCAAAGAGCTCGCGGAAGGCGAAACCAACACTCGGCAAATGTTTAATAAAATAATAATAAAAAGCACCCGCCGCCGCCCGCCACCACCACCACGTCGCGCCGCGCTGTGCGTAGCTGAGGGTGCACCGGCGCCGCACGGATCGCGCCCTGCTGCGCCGGGTTCGCGTCCTGCCGCCACCGCGCCTCGCGGGCCGAGGGAGTGCCGCCGCCGCCGCTGCACGCGCCGGACGTCGCGCCCTGCCGCCGCCACGTCGTCCACGCCGCCATGGCCCAAATAAGAGTCGTATGTCATGAGAAGTTATACAACTTTGTAGTTCAACACTTTTTAATTTGAATTTAGTTATGGCTTCAAAATATAGTTTAAATTTTTCTTTGCCGAGAGCCATAAATAATACACTCGGCAAACACCATCTTTGCCGAGTGTTTTTTTGGGCACTCGGCAAAGAGGGGTCTTTGCCGAGTTTTTTCTTTGGGCACTGTGCAAAGATGATGTTTGCCGAATGTATTTGTTTTCCCGAGTGTTTTTTTTAGACACTCGGCAAAGACGTTTGCCGAGTGCCCGAAGGAATACACTCGGCAAAGTCCCAAGCACTCGGCAAACATGGATTTTCCTGTAGTGTTTCTAAAAATTAGTCTAATCGATTTGATAGACTAAATTTCCATAACCCATTGCACGGTGTACCCTGTCGTTCTTTAGCCTAGCTGTTAAGGTGCCTCATTTCTTTTAACAATTAGCAATAGTTTACATAATTAAATACACTTTTTTGATGAAAAGACAGCTTTATTACTCATATACTGTTATCCTGAACAATGACATGCTGGACACACACACGCGCGCACGCGCACACATGCACACCACTTACGGAAGCATGTGTTTGGCTGTGTGCAGGACACACATGATTTTAAAACTCTTTAATTTGTATGATATATTGTTGTGGTTGTGAGATTTGGTACGTTTGTTGAATGCGATCTAAGATTTATAATTGTAATGTTCACATTGTTAGCTTGGACGTGATGGCTAGACCAAAATATCAGGGAGGTATGGGTTTCACTAACACAAAGCTAACGAACGAATGCCTGCTATATAAGTGGATTATTAAACTAGAGAGGGGTGACCAAGATATATATATGCAGTAAATTGTTGAGATGGAAATACCTAGGCGAGAGAGTTTTTTTTTTTTAGTAGCAGACCCAATGGTGGATCACAGTGTTTAGGAGATCGAGGGCTTCATGAAATTTGGTGGACAATGGTAAGAAGGCGGATGTATGGAGTAGCAATCGCTGCTACAGGATCAAATACAGGCTGTTAACAGAGTTCTAGAGGGGAGTGAAATAAATTTTACTAATTTCAGAAGGAAGTTTGGGGATGCTGAAATCTTATAGTGATAGGAATTAGAGGAGGAAATGCAAAATATCCACCTAGTAGAGGAGGCTGATGATTCAATTAGATAGGAGCTGACACCAAATGGAAAGTTCACAACTGAATCCTCCTCAGGTTGTGTGTACTTAAGGATGGAAGAGTTATGGAAATCCAAAATGCCCCTGAAAGTAAAAATTTTGTTTGGCTTCTGCATAAAAATAGGATTCAAACTGCTGATAACCTAGTCAGGAAAAAGTGGAAAGGAAGTAAATTTTGTAGACAGGAGGAAACAGTAAATCATTTGATGTTCTAATGCCCTTTAACGATATACTAGCAAAAGTGCCCATGCGATGCCACGGGCTGGCCGAAAAAAACATACCACTAAATTTAAATATAATAAATGTCTAAATATTTTTTATAAATTACTTCGAGGAGGCCGCTGTCCGCCAGAACCTTGAGCTCAATGGCCATGACGCCGCCGTCTCCACCTTCTCATCCTCTGATCACCTGTCTAGTAAGCTCGCGGGTGCCTACACCCTGGGGGATGGAGCCTTCTAGTTGCAAGGGATCGGGTGTTGGATTTGTGGAGAGCTCATCCCAACTTTGGATTTCTTATGGGGGAAGAGAGATTGAGCTGAATTGGTTGGAGGCAGGGGGGATACGGCAGCTGCACTGCACTTAGCATTGCATATTCAGGCTTCTGAGTGTTAGGTTTGTGACCGTTTGACTGCTGGTTTGTACAATGTTGCTGCTGACTTGCTGTGCAATTAATCAGTTAGAGCTCGGTGAGCTTTTCTGATGCATCACCAGAGTCTCTCGATGCTATAACGCCTTATAGAAAATCCCACATTAGTTTTTGGGACTCCTCCACTTCAAGATTGTCTTAGGCTCGGCAATGTGTCGATGTAGATGAAATGCAACAGAGACTATGGCTGAACATGCATGTTCAAATTATTACGGAGAATCATCACGATCAAAGTTTGGACCATGTATGGTCTAGCTTTAGCCTCAGACATCAAATCCAGCCGAGGGCATGAACTGGACACACACCTCCCAAAGGTATGAATTGCGGCGCCGACCCGAATTAAAATGGAAGCACGCAACAATATGAATTTAAATACATATATTCGACTTGTTTTAGGACACTAATTAAAAATCCGATTCAAATACAAAAAATGGACACTGGTGCTGACTTGAGAGTTATATATATACAAATACACCAACAACACCATCCACATCAGCACCTTCCACTGTTCACATCTCGAAATTTTGCTCAAACTTATACCTGTTCAGATTCCACACAGAGTCACCATGTTCATCATCAGCTGCTACCAAGTCGTCACCGTCATCATCCCACAGCCGGTGATGTCCATCACGACTCAATCCTGACTTGATCTAGCAAAACCGCAAATGTCCATTGAAAGGAAGGTTAAGATAATCAATGGTAAGTTGCAACCATTCATATAACAGGCTCCATGTAGATTATGCATATATATCGAGGCAGTTGTAAAGGAACTTGGAGGAATGAACCCTAAATATGATGATATAACAATGTGTCCGGACCCTGTTGACAGTGAATTATCATCCAAGATTCCTAGACTAACTGATATAGAGAGTATGCTCCACAATGATGAATCAGATACAAAAGAATGAAGCATTAACAGCGCCACCACAACTCTTGTATATAGGAGTTCAGACCAATCAGAGTGATATAGAACAAGCTGTTAATTAGTACTTGAATGTAAGCATCAGATAGTTACTGCAATAGTCTAAAAACATATCACATGGATCCTTTCATGAATTACATAATAGCTACAGTGCGCAGAACAGAACCAATATCAGTGGCTTGGTCTCACCTTGCTGCTAGGCACAGAGTCATTACGATGACTTAAGATAAACTAATTATCGATGATGGCCCGCTTACCCCAGGTCGCCTCATGTATAGCACAAAACTGCACAAGCAGGTACATGTATGATACATCAATTCTTACACAGTTGCACAAACCTTTACCAGTATGAAGACACACAAGTAAATGTATTGAAAACTTTCTATTCCCAACAAAAAAGATCAAAGTACTGACCCTTGAAAACAAATGTCAGAAAACCTATATATGCTCAATGACTTGTAAAATGGTAAAAGCTTGTGCTTCATACAAACACATACTTTAGTGTTTCATCTACTTCTACTATAATCTGGACATCTGAAATCTCAGTAAACCCAACCGGGTTTATGTATGGACGACAAAAGAAAAATAAATTATTTTCTGACGTGGAATGGAAATATCATTCAGAAATATAAGAGATTTTGTGAAACAAACTGAACTGATTTTTGTCAACCATTAATACTACTTGGTTTAGACTAAGCAACCACTGTTTGCAGCCGCCACAAAATCTGTTGGATAACGACCTTACGGTGTATTCCTAACTGCCAGAATTTGAAATAAGGAAGACATTATAATTCAATGGGATTATTCTAACGCGCGTACAACCTCAATTTCATCAAGTCACCAAATCCCGAATCTCAATCAAGTTCTTGGAATGGTGAAGCACGGCCTAATAGTTGAATATCAGCAACACAAACACATGCACGAACACAGGAAACCCTCAGTGAAAGTGGAAAATCAAAAGTACATGAATACCTCAGGATAGATTCTAGTCTCAAAGGATTTTGAGGGTTCCGTAGTACATACGGAAGAATTATCAGTTCAGTGGTTTCAGGACAGATGTCGTTGAGCTTGTGGCAGAAATAAATCTCCTCCCTGAAAATGATCAGTTTCTTAAGGGGCACATTAGAAACACAGTTTCTTAAGGGGCACATTAGAAACACTCAATTATAATTTTCTTGCATTAGGTGAGAACTAAACAGCAAAAAAAAAAAAAAAAAAACTCATCAGCCCACGTCAAATAGGAGGGAGATTTTGTGAAGCAACCAGACTGGTAATAAACAGACCTAAATCCAAGTACTCCCTATGATCTCAACTATGTTTTGCTTCGATTTTGAATTAATGTACCTATCTTCATGTATAGATGAGAACATACACATAAAAAAAATGTGAAACCATATGTATCTGAATCTGTGCCAAGAGCTACGAATGTAATTTAGTTTTAGGACTTCTATTAAGCTGGCATCACATCAGACTACATGGAGTAGTTTAAAATTAACGAGTCTCATCAAAGTTATCCCAATAAAAGAGCCATCGCATGGGTCACTGGTCAAACTTTGGTATGAGCCTATCTCAATTGACATGTATGCAAGAGTGCCAAACAATATTCTTACCATTCTCATCCAGCATACTTGTTGAAAGGACATGAAAGAACATCTAAATAATTGTGCTTGAAGCCCATTACCTTTTGAAAAAAAAATCTGCACAAATAATGGAATCAGCAACATAAATTTGCTAAGTGCTTGGAGTTCCACTACATGCGTATTGAACAGTACAGGGACATTGTAGCATGTGGAATAAGCCTAGGATTGCATTTGCAAAGAATAAGCTGTACAGAAAAATAATTATGGAATAACCAAAATCATAAATTTTGATAACCAATGGGCGGACTGCTAAATGACAAACAAATAAATGATCAGAAGAAGGCTAAGAAGTTCCTTGATAATTGTTGTGGTTCTAGGGTTAAACACAGATCATTATCCATCACAATGAAAATGCAATCTACTGCAGAAAGAGACATTCAATGACTGCAAGGAAAACGTTAAAGATCACTACCCACTTTAATGAATAAGATCAGCTTTCGAAATTACAAATCAAATCCACACAACGTTTCCTGCAAAATACCCCAAAAAAAAAGGGCTCGGCTCAAGTGACAAAAACAGGCTTTCTGAAACTGTTACGCCAATTTTCAAGACCCATGTTTAATGCCAATTTCGTGTGAGGGTCTTCATGTAAACTAGCTGCTGTACCACCCTGAATAATGGAGAATGTTCTAGCCTTTTTGGGCGTTTGTCCTTAAAAAAAAAACTGTTACGCGCAAAACAGTTCCGCATGCATTATATTTCCTAAATACCCTAGATGGTTATGCTAGATTTAATATTTGAAATTGCTAGATTGCGCTATGAAACAAGAAATTGCTAGATATATCCTTTATTTGCCGAGTGCCAAGGACACTCGCCAAAGCCCAAAATGCACTCGGCAAAGGCTTTGCCCTTTGCCGAGTGTTGCACTCGGCAAAGAGCACACGGCATATCTTAATCGGCGAAGAGCTATTTGCCGAGTGTTTTTTTTCGGGCACTCGGCAAAGTTTTTGCCGAGTGTTTCTAAACACTAGGCAAACAGAGACACTCGGCAAAGTTTGAATCAAAAAAATGGCCTAAAAAAATAGCAATTTTTTTTTTCTATGAGGGGAGGTCCCCACTCCCCATCAACCCGCCACAACTCCCCCAAATCTGCGGCTTTTTTCTTGTAATATTTGCACACCATGCGGCCATCAAGATTCAAACCCATGACCTCTCCTTCGCCCGAGTCCACCTCTACCACTACACCACAGCATCACATGTGCCCATATCCCATTTTGATTCCACTCATATTAAACTAAACTGAGTGTCAATTGATTATTTGAGAACCTAAACGAATTCAAATTAAAACGTTGTCAACTACAAAGTTTCATAACTTTTCAAGATCTATATCTTTCATTTTGGTCTTTTGTCCATCTGAGGTCGTTTACAAAATTTGAATTTCAAATTTGAACTCTTTCAAACTTAGTTTTCGTTGACAAGATGATTTCAAATCAAAAAGTTGTCAACTACAATGTTTCATAACTTATTGTGATCTACAACTCTCATTTTGACTGTTTCTTCATCCGAGGTCATTTGAAAATTCAAATTTTAAAATTTAGCTCTCATTCAAACCTCCATTTCGTAAGCAAATTTAATTCAAATTAAAAAGTTTTGAACTACAAAGTTTCATAACTTCTGAGTATCTACAACTTTTATTTTGGTCATTTGGACATCCGACATAGTGATAGTCACATTGTTCACAAATTTTATACATCTCCCTTCTAGTTTCATGAAACTTAAAAAACAGAGGTTGATTTTGTGAACAACTTTACTATCACTTTGTTTAATAAAAAATTCTCCAAATAAGAGTTGTAGACCTTGAAAAGTTATACAACTTTATAGTTGAACACTTTTTTAATTTGAATTCGTTTAGGGCTTCAAAAAATTGATTTGAATTTCGCTTTGCCGAGTGTTATTTTTTGGCACTCGGCAAAGATATCTTTGCCGAGTGCTTTTTTTTGGCACTCGGCAAAGATTGACTTTGCCGAGTGCTTTTTTCTGGCACTCGGCAAATATTGTCTTTGCCGAGTGTTTTTTTGTTGGCACTCGGCAAAGATTATTTTTGCCGAGTGTTTTTTTTTTCCGAGTGTTTTAAAAAAACACTCGGCAAAGAGACTCTTTGCCGAGTGCCCGATATAATACACTCGGCAAACAACCAAATGTTGGGGGATCGAAGGTCTCGGTGAGACAAGTCGAAGCCCTCCAACGAGTGATTGAGGTGTTTTGGTTCTGGCGATGCCTTCGGAGGTGGTCGATGCCTTCGAGTCTCCTCGCGAAGCCCTCTTCGCTTGTCGTCGTTGTCTTCTGGTTGGAGCGAAGCCCTCTGTCGTGGTCCGCGGTGCCGGACGAAGGGGTTCTCGCTCAGGTTCCCTGCAGTTCAGTCGCGTGAAGCTCTCCTTCTCCCGCGATGCCGGGCGAAGGGTTCAGGTGATTAGAGAGTTCAGAACACGGTGCGAATGATTCTTCCTCTGGCTCGTGGCCCGAAAAACCGATGTCATTACAGGATCATCTCCCTCCATATTTATAAGGGGGAGAGTGATTATATTTACATACATGCCATTGGCTGTGTAAGCATGGCTCTTAGTTTGATTGCCTTCTCCATTTCGCCTTCGCCATTGGCTGTTTATTCTTCGTGTGGGTCGGGTAGGGGCTTCGGTGCAGTCCCCAACATTAGCCCTCAATTGGTGATGTGTTATTAGTGTAACTAAAACCAGAAACAATTTTTTGTCAGTTTATGACTGCAACGTGTGCCTTTCTGACCCATACACGTGTCTTGTCGTTTTCATTCCGTACTTCTTTTCAGTTCCCGATGATCTTTTCCCTTCTTTATATCTTCATCGCGGGCGCGCTGTTTCATCAATCGTATACTTTGCGAGTCTCTTTTCTTTTGGCTATTCCAATTCCTTTCGGTAGGAGATCCTTTTCCTTCGCTCTTTTTCAAGATGTCTGGTAGCCGAAGGTCTAGCGAAGAGCAGGCTAAGAAGAAGCTGAAAACTCATAAGACCTCGTCGAAGGACTGCTCTGATAAGGCTATTAGTGAAGCCAATGCTACAGCTTTGAGTGCTGCTGTTCCTTCGGCAAGTCAGCCGAAGAGTTCTCTTTCAGCGAAGCCTTCTTTTGCTTTCAAGCCTCCGGTGATTCGTTCTACATTAGATTTGTTTTCTATTCCAGAAGATGGTGGTAGTAATTCTTCTGGGTCTAAAGCTCAGACTGTCCCTAAGAAAGTTGTTTCGAAGGGCTCTTGTTCTGTTGCAAAGGATATTTCTGCTTCTACAGTTGATATTCGTGATACCGGCGCCGCTGAGAAGGCCAAGATTCAGGACAAGGCCATCAAGGGTGCTGATTCTGTTCTTGCTAAGTCTGGATCGAAGGCTAAGATCCAGGACAAGACCTGTGTTGATGGTCTTGATGTCCCTCCTACTGCCCCTGTTCATAACGAAGGGGTAGCCGAAGCTTCTGTTCAAGGTTATCTCTCATCTCTTAGTGTGGCTGGGCTTCGTCAAATTGCTGATAACCTGAGACCTCTTACAGATCGTTCCCAGGTTCAATTACCTTCGGAGCCAGACGTTGTGCTTCGTGAGCCTCTTAGCCCCTCAGCAGGTGGTGATCTTTTCCGACATTCAGTCTTTGAAGCAATGCTTCGAGAGTTTCTCCCTTTTGACATGACTTTTGATTCAGTCGAAGCTACTGGGGGTTGTTTGACTCTTTGTGACGATGTTCCTTCGAACACCTTCGTCATGAGTTCTAGGGCCGCTGCGCCCTTTGTTGCTGCTGCAGAGAAGCTTCGTTTTCTCCAAGTGGAGAATGAGCTTGTGCTTCAGGGTGGTGATACTCTGTACAAGTCTTTACTGTCTTCGCAGATGAAGGTAAGCGGTTTTAATTTTTGTTTTTTCTCAGTTGCTTGTTTTTCTAATTTCGCTATTGTTTTCGTCAGTCGCTTGCTATTACCCAAGCCTCCCTTCGCCAGTTTAATGAGTTGACTCTGGCAAGGGCTGATCGGGATCGGCTTCGCAAGGATCTTTCAACCCTTGAATCTCAGATCAAGGAAAAAGAAGATGCTCTTGCTCTTAGTGAAAAACGTGTGGTAGGTCTTTCTGTTGAGAAGGAGGCCCTCGCCAAATCTACTGAAGATTTTAAGGCGAAGGTAGCTTCTCTGGAGAAACAGCTGGGGGATCTTGATTCGCCTCTCGCGAAGGCTTTGGAAGCCAACAAGGTCCTTCGCGAAAAAGTTGAAACTGTGGATCAGGAGGCGGTTTCTTTTGCTAAGGTTGAAGAGCTTCGACTGTCCTCTCTCTGCAGCTATATTCAGGATGCTCTTATTTCAGTTGGGACTACTCCTGATCAGATCCCTGAGGATGCTTCGACTGAGCAGCGCCAATCTTGGCTTTCTGTTAACATTCCTTTCGTGGTGAAGGCTTGCAGGGCCTTTTCCTCCAACGCTGTTCATCTGGCTATTCGGGACTTCCTGCATTCTCTTGATGTCGAAGGGAGTAACGTTTTGGCGAAGGTTGCTTCTGATGATTTCAAATTTTCAGCTGTTGACTCTACCCCACGTCCTGTTGTTGAAGCTCTTCTGAAGCTCGCCGGTCATTTTGACGAAGCCTTCTGGAATCGTGTGCAGTCTGTTGGTCGTCTGCCTCAGAGTGAGGTATAAACAGTTTTCTTTTTCTTCGGGAGAGGAGTTATATCATTCCTTCGAACTTGTGTCTTGAGAATTGTTGTAATATTGGTGTAAACTTTATGTTGCTTTGATTAATTTTTGCTTGGTTTTTGGACCTTAGGCTTCGTCTGATATTTCTTTGAGCGAGTTTGCTACTCCGAAGGCTTCTTCTGACTTGGTTTTGGAGAAGTGTGTTGCTCCAGATTCATCATCTGATGTTTCTCTGAGCGAGTTTGCGACTCCAGAGCCTTCTTCTGGTGGCTTGATTCGCCGTGAGCCTCCGATTGAAGTTTTTAGTTCTCCTTCGAGGATTGATTTATCTAGTGATTCGAGCCCTTTGTCTCCTGTTGAGGGAGGTGAGAGTTCTTTTTCTTTTCCTCCTGGTAGCCTTGTGGCTATTGGGAGAGTTTATCGCCCCGAGGCTGATGTTCCCGAAGGGAGTCGGGGTCGGAACAAACGAAGGCCTCGTGGTCGCTGTCCACGAGGTAGTAGTTCTTCACATCGGGGTGTGGCTAAGAAGAAAAAGGTTGGGGACGTTTTAGATTCGTCCTCCTCCTTCGATGCAGCTTCGCATGTTGAACGAATGATTTCGTCTGGGATAATAGATCCCATATTTCAAAGGCCTTATTCTCCTTCGAATGGGTATAATTTCGATGAATTTAGGATTGTATGCGAAATGCTCTTAGAATTAGGCCTTGTTGTAAAGCGTGAGCCTGACGATGGATCTCCTTAACTGGTGTTTGTGCTTAATAAAGTTTTTCTTTTGAAGCATTCTTTCGGAGGTCTTTGCCAGAGAGAAGATTTCTTCAATATCACCGAAGCTCTTAATGCTTTCTGCACGATGACCTTGTGTTTCCTTTGAGGAACACAAGTTTTCGTGCTTTCGTTCTTTGATATTTGAACGCTTCATGCGAAGGATCGCGATTTGTACGAAGGTTTTTGTTTGCCTGTACTTGGGTAGATTAAGCTTTCTTTGCTTATCTTTCCCTTCGGCTCTTGTCTGGAGTCTCTGTATCATCCTTCGTGATACATCGATCCAAACTTAGACTACACCAAATACTCAATTGGCGTAACCTTCGGATTTTCTAGGCTTTTGCCTGATATCGTTTTTGAGCTCGAAGCTTCGTTTCTTGAGCTTTGGCTCTTCTACGCCTCCCAGGAAATTGCTCTGGAATTTTTCGAGGGTAAAAAGGTAATTAAAAACTGTGTTACAGTCTTGGAGGGTGCCTCGTTAAAAAACCTCACACCCTTCGCAGGGCTACCCTCGTGAGGAAAAAGAGTGCACCCCCGCAAGTTTTGTTCTTTTACATGTAGGAATCGCGCGTGCTACCGAAGAGATGCTCTTGGTAGACACGGCTCATGCATTTCTGATATGTCATGGACGCGTTTTCGAGTCCGAAGATCTTGAAATCTGAAGTCTTTTGCTTCCTTAGGACGAAGTGGACGTTCTTCCTCCCAGGTGTTTCGCCTTCTTCGATGCTTCTTGCTTGGATTTGGTCTCCGAGGACGCTGATGACAGAGATGGGACCAGGAATCTTCATGCACAAATAGCCCTGATGTATGGCTGCCTCAAACTTGTTAATGGACCCTCTTCCGAAGATTGCATTGTAAGGATAAACAATGTCAACCACATCGAAGGTCACATCTTCAGTTTTTGCGTTATCTCCTTCGCCGAAGGTGACTGGTAGGCTAATTTTTCCCAATGCTTTGATAACCTTTCCAGTGAAGCCGACCAATGGAATTCCTGCAGGTTGCAGTGTTTCATTTTCTAGCTTCATTTTTCTGTATGTAGAGGCGAAGAGGATGTCAGCTGAGCTTCCTCCATCGACCAGTATCCTGAGTACATCAAATCCTTTTATGTTTGCCTTGATGACTAGTGGGTCTGAGTGGGGTTGGTCAAGGTCTCTTGCGTCTTCTTTTCCGAAGGTGATGTGGACATGGGACCACTTGGTTTTCACAAATGGAGTCCTTGACGTCACATTATGTACCCTTCGAATGTGTTCTTTTCTTGCTCTTCTTGAGTCTAGCTGCTGGGTCGATCCTCCGGAGATAGCGTTAATAGTTTGCCTTTGAGACGTGTAACTAGGTTCTGAGCTTCTTCCATTGTTTTGCTGGTTTGTTTCTGGGGGCGGTGGCAGTGCTGCCAGGCTTTGAGGTTGAGAGTAGGCATACTGCTGTGCCTGATACGAAGCTTCTCTTGGATAGTTGACGACATGATTGACAGAATGCGAAGGGTATGTTGACATTGGGTTCCTCTTGAGACCAGTTCTCACGATAGTTGCTCGTGTGTCTGATGCCCCTCTTCGCTTCTCTTTCTGCAGTCCAATTTTGTTTGAATTGTTGCAGGTTTCGGCACTGTTTTGTCGTATGGCCCTTTCCTTCGCCATGCAGCTCGCAGTATGGGGTACGAGAACTGCTCCTTTGGTTGTTTTCTTTTTTGTCTTCGCTATCCTTTTCTTGGTCGCTTCGTTCTCTCCCTCTTTCATCATCTTTGTTTCTCTTTTCATCGCCCCTTTCTTCTTTGTTTTTGAGGTTGTGCACCCTTCGATTGTTGTGGTCTTTAGAATTGTCTCTGTATCGTCTTGTCTTCTGCTTCGACTTGCTTCCCTTTCTTCTTTATACTTCTTCTCGTCTTTGACCAGCTGAGATTGCTTCTTCTCGTCTTCTTTCTTCCTTCGAAATTCATCATCTGATCTCGCATATTTCTCGAATGTGTCTAATAGTGCGAAGATGGTTTTGGGTCTCTTCCTTGTTAATGCAGAATGGAAGGGGCCAGCCCTTAAGCCCTCTGTAAGTGCATCAATAACTGTTGAAGCCCCTACATCTTTCGCTCTTGATTTTATTTCCATGAACCTCTGCATGTACTCCCTCAAGCCTTCGTCTTGTTTCTGCTTGCATGAGAATAGCCTTCCCTGATGAATTTCGGATGCTTGGAAACCCTGAAAGTTGTTTATGAACTCTCTTCTCAACTCGGACCAAGAGTTGATGGATCCTGGTTCGAGAGTGGAAAACCATGTCTTCGCAACTCCTTCGACAGCATGACTAGAGCTTTGGCGTATGTTGAGCTTGTTCTCCTCCGCCCGATTCTACTGCGGCTTCGAAGGACATGAGGAACTCTCTTGGGCATGTTTTTTCCTTGGTACGCCTTTACCTTCGGCATTTTGAAGTTGATCGGCCAAGGTTCGCTCTGTAGCTCTTCGCTCAGGGGAGAGTTTTCATTGTAGATGACGCATGGCTAGCTGTCCTTTCCGGAGCTGCTTACTTCATACACCATTTTGTGCTCGGTTTGCTTGCGAGGCTTGTGATGTGCTTCTTGCTCTTGCTTTCTCAAGTTTTCCATTTCTTCATTGTATTTGTTTAACTTGCTGTCCATTTCGTTGATTTCCAGCTGGGCTTGCACTATTTTGTCGAGCATATATTTCTTTAGCTTCGCTGTCTTTTCAATGATGGCCAGCTTCGTTTCTCTTTCGACCCTTTCTTGCTCTATTATCCGAAGCCTTCGGTTATATTGCGTGTTTCGTCATCCTCCTGTTGAAAGCTTGCTGCTTGAGATTCTCGGCATTGTTTAGTTGCATTGCCTTTAGAGCTTCTTCTTTTCTTGCCGCCTCTTCGGCTCTTGCTATTTCTTTCCGCTTTGCAGCTTTGTCTTGCTCTTCTTGCTCTCTCGCTGTTCTGAGTTCTGCTTCCTTCGCTAGCCTTTCGCTTCTTCGGCATCGGCTTCTGCGCGGTG
>RWGY01000998.1:0-10928 GCA_007726485.1 Eragrostis curvula
TTAGTGATCTGACTGATTACTATTCAAACTTAGTTGTCCTACAACGTCTTTGTGTTGCCCCACAACCGGGGTTCAACTGGAGATTTCTAATGTCCTCACATATGTGGTGGCAAAAATAATAGAATGTCCAAGCATTTTAAAGTTGACCTAGGTTCCCTGAATGGTAGCAACATGCATGAAAATTCACTAAACAGCTCTAGCGGCGGAAAAACGTTTCTTTCTTGAAACGACGCTCCACCCCACCCCGAAATCCGTCAACACCTCGTCAAAATTGTCTCCTACTACCATACCATGCGTATCCGGGCAGTCGCCTTCGGAAGCCGTGCCGGGTGCCAAAGATCGGCTCGTAGCGTGTGGTACTAAGCCCCGAAAAAGGCCTTGAAACGACTAGCTTCATCTGTTTTTTTATACATCAATATATTGCAGTGAAATATTTGAAATACGCTTCCCATGGCGTGGGCCACGTCGTTATCTTTCCAACGGAGCAAACAGCGCTCCGATCAGACATCGAATGGAGAAGTTATGGTCGTTTTAGTGATCTGACTGATGTACTCTTCAACGGTTAGTTTGTCCAACTTCTTGTGGTCCCCCACCACCGGAGTTCAACATGGGAGATTTCTAATGTCCTCACGTATGTGGTGGCAAAAATAATAGACAGTTCGAGCATTTTAAGTTGACCTAAGGTCCCGAATGGCTAGCAACATGCATGAAAATTCACTAAAACAGCTCTTAGCGTGGGAAAAACGGTTCTGAAACGTGCGCTCCACGGCCCAGAAATCCACCAACACCTCGTCAAATGTCTCCTACTACCGGACCATGCGTATCCGGGCAGGCGCCTCGGAAGCCGGGCCGGGTGCCAAAGATCGGCTCGGAGCGTGTGCTATAGCCCACGAAAAAGGCCTTGAAACGACAGCTTCATCTTGTTTTTTTATACGTCAATATATGGTCGGTGAAATATTTGAAATACGCTTCCCATGGCGTGGGCCACGTCGTTATCTTTCCAACGGAGCAAACAGCGCTCCGATCGGACATCGAATGGAGAAGTTATGGTCGTTTTAGTGATCTGACTGATGTACTCTTCAACGGTTAGTTTGTCCAACTTCTTGTGGTCCCCCACCACCGGAGTTCAACATGGGAGATTTCTAATGTCCTCACGTATGTGGTGGCAAAAATAATAGACAGTTCGAGCATTTTAAGTTGACCTAAGGTCCCGAATGGCTAGCAACATGCATGAAAATTCACTAAAACAGCTCTTAGCGTGGGAAAAACGGTTCTGAAACGTGCGCTCCACGGCCCAGAAATCCACCAACACCTCGTCAAATGTCTCCTACTACCGGACCATGCGTATCCGGGCAGGCGCCTCGGAAGCCGGGCCGGGTGCCAAAGATCGGCTCGGAGCGTGTGCTATAGCCCACGAAAAAGGCCTTGAAACGACAGCTTCATCTTGTTTTTTTATACGTCAATATATGGCAGTGAAATATTTGAAATACGCTTCCCATGGCGTGGGCCACGTCGTTATCTTTCCAACGGAGCAAACAGCGCTCCGATCGACATCGAATGGAGAAGTTATGGTCGTTTTAGTGATCTGACTGATGTACTCTTCAACGGTTAGTTTGTCCAACTTCTTGTGGTCCCCCACCACCGGAGTTCAACATGGGAGATTTCTAATGTCCTCACGTATGTGGTGGCAAAAATAATAGACAGTTCGAGCATTTTAAGTTGACCTAAGGTCCCGAATGGCTAGCAACATGCATGAAAATTCACTAAAACAGCTCTTAGCGTGGGAAAAACGGTTCTGAAACGTGCGCTCCACGGCCCAGAAATCCACCAACACCTCGTCAAATGTCTCCTACTACCGGACCATGCGTATCCGGGCAGGCGCCTCGGAAGCCGGGCCGGGTGCCAAAGATCGGCTCGGAGCGTGTGCTATAGCCCACGAAAAAGGCCTTGAAACGACAGCTTCATCTTGTTTTTTTATACGTCAATATATGGCGGTGAAATATTTGAAATACACTTCCCATGGCGTGGGCCACGTCGTTATCTTTCCAACGGAGCAAACAGCGCTCCGATCGGACATCGAATGGAGAAGTTATGGTCGTTTTAGTGATCTGACTGATGTACTCTTCAACGGTTAGTTTTTCCAACTTCTTGTGGTCCCCCACCACCGGAGTTCAACATGGGAGATTTCTAATGTCCTCACGTATGTGGTGGCAAAAATAATAGACAGTTCGAGCATTTTAAGTTGACCTAAGGTCCCGAATGGCTAGCAACATGCATGAAAATTCACTAAAACAGCTCTTAGCGTGGGAAAAACGGTTCTGAAACGTGCGCTCCACGGCCCAGAAATCCACCAACACCTCGTCAAATGTCTCCTACTACCGGACCATGCGTATCCGGGCAGGCGCCTCGGAAGCCGGGCCGGGTGCCAAAGATCGGCTCGGAGCGTGTGCTATAGCCCACGAAAAAGGCCTTGAAACGACAGCTTCATCTTGTTTTTTTATACATCAATATATGGCAGTGAAATATTTGAAATACGCTTCCCATGGCGTGGGCCACGTCGTTATCTTTCCAACGGAGCAAACAGCGCTCCGATCGGACATCGAATGGAGAAGTTATGGTCGTTTTAGTGATCTGACTGATGTACTCTTCAACGGTTAGTTTGTCCAACTTCTTGTGGTCCCCCACCACCGGAGTTCAACATGGGAGATTTCTAATGTCCTCACGTATGTGGTGGCAAAAATAATAGACAGTTCGAGCATTTTAAGTTGACCTAAGGTCCCGAATGGCTAGCAACATGCATGAAAATTCACTAAAACAGCTCTTAGCGTGGGAAAAACGGTTCTGAAACGTGCGCTCCACGGCCCAGAAATCCACCAACACCTCGTCAAATGTCTCCTACTACCGGACCATGCGTATCCGGGCAGGCGCCTCGGAAGCCGGGCCGGGTGCCAAAGATCGGCTCGGAGCGTGTGCTATAGCCCACGAAAAAGGCCTTGAAACGACAGCTTCATCTTGTTTTTTTATACGTCAATATATGGCGGTGAAATATTTGAAATACGCTTCCCATGGCGTGGGCCACGTCGTTATCTTTCCAACGAGCAAACAGCGCTCCGATCGGACATCGAATGGAGAAGTTATGGTCGTTTTAGTGATCTGACTGATGTACTCTTCAACGGTTAGTTTGTCCAACTTCTTGTGGTCCCCCACCACCGGAGTTCAACATGGGAGATTTCTAATGTCCTCACATATGTGGTGGCAAAAATAATAGACAGTTCAAGCATTTTAAGTTGACCTAAGGTCCTGAATGGCTAGCAACATGCATGAAAATTCACTAAAACAGCTCTTAGCGTCGGAAAAACGGTTCTGAAACGTGCGCTCCACGGCCCAGAAATCCACCAACACCTCGTCAAATGTCTCCTACTACCAGACCATGCGTATCCGGGCAGGCGCCTCGGAAGCCGGGCCGGGTGCCAAAGATCGGCTCGGAGCGTGTGCTATAGCCCACGAAAAAGGCCTTGAAACGACAGCTTCATCTTGTTTTTTTATACATCAATATATGGTGGTGAAATATTTGAAATACGCTTCCCATGGCGTGGGCCACGTCGTTATCTTTCCAACGAGCAAACAGCGCTCCGATCGGACATCGAATGGAGAAGTTATGGTCGTTTTAGTGATCTGACTGATGTACTCTTCAACGGTTAGTTTTTCCAACTTCTTGTGGTCCCCCACCACCGGAGTTCAACATGGAGATTTCTAATGTCCTCACGTATGTGGTGGCAAAAATAATAGACAGTTCGAGCATTTTAAGTTGACATAAGGTCCCGAATGGCTAGCAACATGCATGAAAATTCACTAAAACAGCTCTTAGCGTGGGAAAAACGGTTCTGAAACGTGCGCTCCACGGCCCAGAAATCCACCAACACCTCGTCAAATGTCTCCTACTACCGGACCATGCGTATCCGGGCAGGCGCCTCGGAAGCCGGGCCGGGTGCCAAAGATCGGCTCGGAGCGTGTGCTATAGCCCACGAAAAAGGCCTTGAAACGACAGCTTCATCTTTTTTTTTATACGTCAATATATGGCAGTGAAATATTTGAAATACACTTCCCATGGCGTGGGCCACGTCGTTATCTTTCCAACGGAGCAAACAGCGCTCCGATCGGACATCGAATGGAGAAGTTATGGTCGTTTTAGTGATCTGACTGATGTACTCTTCAACGGTTAGTTTTTCCAACTTCTTGTGGTCCCCCACCACCGGAGTTCAACATGGGAGATTTCTAATGTCCTCACGTATGTGGTGGCAAAAATAATAGACAGTTCGAGCATTTTAAGTTGACCTAAGGTCCCGAATGGCTAGCAACATGCATGAAAATTCACTAAAACAGCTCTTAGCGTGGGAAAAACGGTTCTGAAACGTGCGCTCCACGGCCCAGAAATCCACCAACACCTCGTCAAATGTCTCCTACTACCGGACCATGCGTATCCGGGCAGGCGCCTCGGAAGCCGGGCCGGGTGCCAAAGATCGGCTCGGAGCGTGTGCTATAGCCCACGAAAAAGGCCTTGAAACGACAGCTTCATTTTATTTTTTTATACATCAATATATGGCAGTGAAATATTTGAAATACGCTTCCCATGGCGTGGGCCACGTCGTTATCTTTCCAACGGAGCAAACAGCGCTCCGATCGGACATCGAATGGAGAAGTTATGGTCGTTTTAGTGATCTGACTGATGTACTCTTCAACGGTTAGTTTGTCCAACTTCTTGTGGTCCCCCACCACCGGAGTTCAACATGGGAGATTTCTAATGTCCTCACGTATGTGGTGGCAAAAATAATAGACAGTTCGAGCATTTTAAGTTGACCTAAGGTCCCGAATGGCTAGCAACATGCATGAAAATTCACTAAAACAGCTCTTAGCGTGGGAAAAACGGTTCTGAAACGTGCGCTCCACGGCCCAGAAATCCACCAACACCTCGTCAAATGTCTCCTACTACCGGACCATGCGTATCCGGGCAGGCGCCTCGGAAGCCGGGCCGGGTGCCAAAGATCGGCTCGGAGCGTGTGCTATAGCCCACGAAAAAGGCCTTGAAACGACAGCTTCATCTTGTTTTTTTATACGTCAATATATGGCGTGAAATATTTGAAATACGCTTCCCATGGCGTGGGCCACGTCGTTATCTTTCCAACGGAGCAAACAGCGCTCCGATCGGACATCGAATGGAGAAGTTATGGTCGTTTTAGTGATCTGACTGATGTACTCTTCAACGGTTAGTTTGTCCAACTTCTTGTGGTCCCCCACCACCGGAGTTCAACATGGGAGATTTCTAATGTCCTCACGTATGTGGTGGCAAAAATAATAGACAGTTCGAGCATTTTAAGTTGACCTAAGGTCCCGAATGGCTAGCAACATGCATGAAAATTCACTAAAACAGCTCTTAGCGTGGGAAAAACGGTTCTGAAACGTGCGCTCCACGGCCCAGAAATCCACCAACACCTCGTCAAATGTCTCCTACTACCGGACCATGCGTATCCGGGCAGGCGCCTCGGAAGCCGGGCCGGGTGCCAAAGATCGGCTCGGAGCGTGTGCTATAGCCCACGAAAAAGGCCTTGAAACGACAGCTTCATCTTGTTTTTTTATACGTCAATATATGGCGTGAAATATTTGAAATACGCTTCCCATGGCGTGGGCCACGTCGTTATCTTTCCAACGGAGCAAACAGCGCTCCGATCGGACATCGAATGGAGAAGTTATGGTCGTTTTAGTGATCTGACTGATGTACTCTTCAACGGTTAGTTTGTCCAACTTCTTGTGGTCCCCCACCACCGGAGTTCAACATGGGAGATTTCTAATGTCCTCACGTATGTGGTGGCAAAAATAATAGACAGTTCGAGCATTTTAAGTTGACCTAAGGTCCCGAATGGCTAGCAACATGCATGAAAATTCACTAAAACAGCTCTTAGCGTGGGAAAAACGGTTCTGAAACGTGCGCTCCACGGCCCAGAAATCCACCAACACCTCGTCAAATGTCTCCTACTACCGGACCATGCGTATCCGGGCAGGCGCCTCGGAAGCCGGGCCGGGTGCCAAAGATCGGCTCGGAGCGTGTGCTATAGCCCACGAAAAAGGCCTTGAAACGACAGCTTCATCTTGTTTTTTTATACGTCAATATATGGCGGTGAAATATTTGAAATACACTTCCCATGGCGTGGGCCACGTCGTTATCTTTCCAACGGAGCAAACAGCGCTCCGATCGGACATCGAATGGAGAAGTTATGGTCGTTTTAGTGATCTGACTGATGTACTCTTCAACGGTTAGTTTGTCCAACTTCTTGTGGTCCCCCACCACCGGAGTTCAACATGGGAGATTTCTAATGTCCTCACGTATGTGGTGGCAAAAATAATAGACAGTTCGAGCATTTTAAGTTGACCTAAGGTCCCGAATGGCTAGCAACATGCATGAAAATTCACTAAAACAGCTCTTAGCGTGGGAAAAACGGTTCTGAAACGTGCGCTCCACGGCCCAGAAATCCACCAACACCTCGTCAAATGTCTCCTACTACCGGACCATGCGTATCCGGGCAGGCGCCTCGGAAGCCGGGCCGGGTGCCAAAGATCGGCTCGGAGCGTGTGCTATAGCCCACGAAAAAGGCCTTGAAACGACAGCTTCATCTTGTTTTTTTATACGTCAATATATGGCAGTGAAATATTTGAAATACGCTTCCCATGGCGTGGGCCACGTCGTTATCTTTCCAACGGAGCAAACAGCGCTCCGATCGGACATCGAATGGAGAAGTTATGGTCGTTTTAGTGATCTGACTGATGTACTCTTCAACGGTTAGTTTGTCCAACTTCTTGTGGTCCCCCACCACCGGAGTTCAACATGGGAGATTTCTAATGTCCTCACGTATGTGGTGGCAAAAATAATAGACAGTTCGAGCATTTTAAGTTGACCTAAGGTCCCGAATGGCTAGCAACATGCATGAAAATTCACTAAAACAGCTCTTAGCGTGGGAAAAACGGTTCTGAAACGTGCGCTCCACGGCCCAGAAATCCACCAACACCTCGTCAAATGTCTCCTACTACCGGACCATGCGTATCCGGGCAGGCGCCTCGGAAGCCGGGCCGGGTGCCAAAGATCGGCTCGGAGCGTGTGCTATAGCCCACGAAAAAGGCCTTGAAACGACAGCTTCATCTTGTTTTTTTATACATCAATATATGGCAGTGAAATATTTGAAATACGCTTCCCATGGCGTGGGCCACGTCGTTATCTTTCCAACGGAGCAAACAGCGCTCCGATCGGACATCGAATGGAGAAGTTATGGTCGTTTTAGTGATCTGACTGATGTACTCTTCAACGGTTAGTTTGTCCAACTTCTTGTGGTCCCCCACCACCGGAGTTCAACATGGGAGATTTCTAATGTCCTCACGTATGTGGTGGCAAAAATAATAGACAGTTCGAGCATTTTAAGTTGACCTAAGGTCCCGAATGGCTAGCAACATGCATGAAAATTCACTAAAACAGCTCTTAGCGTGGGAAAAACGGTTCTGAAACGTGCGCTCCACGGCCCAGAAATCCACCAACACCTCGTCAAATGTCTCCTACTACCGGACCATGCGTATCCGGGCAGGCGCCTCGGAAGCCGGGCCGGGTGCCAAAGATCGGCTCGGAGCGTGTGCTATAGCCCACGAAAAAGGCCTTGAAACGACAGCTTCATCTTGTTTTTTTATACGTCAATATATGGCGGTGAAATATTTGAAATACGCTTCCCATGGCGTGGGCCACGTCGTTATCTTTCCAACGGAGCAAACAGCGCTCCGATCGGACATCGAATGGAGAAGTTATGGTCGTTTTAGTGATCTGACTGATGTACTCTTCAACGGTTAGTTTGTCCAACTTCTTGTGGTCCCCCACCACCGGAGTTCAACATGGGAGATTTCTAATGTCCTCACGTATGTGGTGGCAAAAATAATAGACAGTTCGAGCATTTTAAGTTGACATAAGTCCCGAATGGCTAGCAACATGCATGAAAATTCACTAAAACAGCTCTTAGCGTGGGAAAAACGGTTCTGAAACGTGCGCTCCACGGCCCAGAAATCCACCAACACCTCGTCAAATGTCTCCTACTACCGGACCATGCGTATCCGGGCAGGCGCCTCGGAAGCCGGGCCGGGTGCCAAAGATCGGCTCGGAGCGTGTGCTATAGCCCACGAAAAAGGCCTTGAAACGACAGCTTCATCTTGTTTTTTTATACGTCAATATATGGCAGTGAAATATTTGAAATACGCTTCCCATGGCGTGGGCCACGTCGTTATCTTTCCAACGGAGCAAACAGCGCTCCGATCGGACATCGAATGGAGAAGTTATGGTCGTTTTAGTGATCTGACTGATGTACTCTTCAACGGTTAGTTTGTCCAACTTCTTGTGGTCCCCCACCACCGGAGTTCAACATGGGAGATTTCTAATGTCCTCACGTATGTGGTGGCAAAAATAATAGACAGTTCGAGCATTTTAAGTTGACCTAAGGTCCCGAATGGCTAGCAACATGCATGAAAATTCACTAAAACAGCTCTTAGCGTGGGAAAAACGGTTCTGAAACGTGCGCTCCACGGCCCAGAAATCCACCAACACCTCGTCAAATGTCTCCTACTACCGGACCATGCGTATCCGGGCAGGCGCCTCGGAAGCCGGGCCGGGTGCCAAAGATCGGCTCGGAGCGTGTGCTATAGCCCACGAAAAAGGCCTTGAAACGACAGCTTCATCTTGTTTTTTTATACGTCAATATATGGCAGTGAAATATTTGAAATACGCTTCCCATGGCGTGGGCCACGTCGTTATCTTTCCAACGGAGCAAACAGCGCTCCGATCGGACATCGAATGGAGAAGTTATGGTCGTTTTAGTGATCTGACTGATGTACTCTTCAACGGTTAGTTTGTCCAACTTCTTGTGGTCCCCCACCACCGGAGTTCAACATGGGAGATTTCTAATGTCCTCACGTATGTGGTGGCAAAAATAATAGACAGTTCGAGCATTTTAAGTTGACCTAAGGTCCCGAATGGCTAGCAACATGCATGAAAATTCACTAAAACAGCTCTTAGCGTGGGAAAAACGGTTCTGAAACGTGCGCTCCACGGCCCAGAAATCCACCAACACCTCGTCAAATGTCTCCTACTACCGGACCATGCGTATCCGGGCAGGCGCCTCGGAAGCCGGGCCGGGTGCCAAAGATCGGCTCGGAGCGTGTGCTATAGCCCACGAAAAAGGCCTTGAAACGACAGCTTCATCTTGTTTTTTTATACGTCAATATATGGCAGTGAAATATTTGAAATACGCTTCCCATGGCGTGGGCCACGTCGTTATCTTTCCAACGGAGCAAACAGCGCTCCGATCGGACATCGAATGGAGAAGTTATGGTCGTTTTAGTGATCTGACTGATGTACTCTTCAACGGTTAGTTTGTCCAACTTCTTGTGGTCCCCCACCACCGGAGTTCAACATGGGAGATTTCTAATGTCCTCACGTATGTGGTGGCAAAATAATAGACAGTTCGAGCATTTTAAGTTGACCTAAGGTCCCGAATGGCTAGCAACATGCATGAAAATTCACTAAAACAGCTCTTAGCGTGGGAAAAACGGTTCTGAAACGTGCGCTCCACGGCCCAGAAATCCACCAACACCTCGTCAAATGTCTCCTACTACCGGACCATGCGTATCCGGGCAGGCGCCTCGGAAGCCGGGCCGGGTGCCAAAGATCGGCTCGGAGCGTGTGCTATAGCCCACGAAAAAGGCCTTGAAACGACAGCTTCATCTTGTTTTTTTATACGTCAATATATGGCGTGAAATATTTGAAATACGCTTCCCATGGCGTGGGCCACGTCGTTATCTTTCCAACGGAGCAAACAGCGCTCCGATCGGACATCGAATGGAGAAGTTATGGTCGTTTTAGTGATCTGACTGATGTACTCTTCAACGGTTAGTTTGTCCAACTTCTTGTGGTCCCCCACCACCGGAGTTCAACATGGGAGATTTCTAATGTCCTCACGTATGTGGTGGCAAAAATAATAGACAGTTCGAGCATTTTAAGTTGACCTAAGGTCCCGAATGGCTAGCAACATGCATGAAAATTCACTAAAACAGCTCTTAGCGTGGGAAAAACGGTTCTGAAACGTGCGCTCCACGGCCCAGAAATCCACCAACACCTCGTCAAATGTCTCCTACTACCGGACCATGCGTATCCGGGCAGGCGCCTCGGAAGCCGGGCCGGGTGCCAAAGATCGGCTCGGAGCGTGTGCTATAGCCCACGAAAAAGGCCTTGAAACGACAGCTTCATCTTGTTTTTTTATACATCAATATATGGCGGTGAAATATTTGAAATACGCTTCCCATGGCGTGGGCCACGTCGTTATCTTTCCAACGAGCAAACAGCGCTCCGATCGGACATCGAATGGAGAAGTTATGGTCGTTTTAGTGATCTGACTGATGTACTCTTCAACGGTTAGTTTTTCCAACTTCTTGTGGTCCCCCACCACCGGAGTTCAACATGGGAGATTTCTAATGTCCTCACGTATGTGGTGGCAAAAATAATAGACAGTTCGAGCATTTTAAGTTGACCTAAGGTCCCGAATGGCTAGCAACATGCATGAAAATTCACTAAAACAGCTCTTAGCGTGGGAAAAACGGTTCTGAAACGTGCGCTCCACGGCCCAGAAATCCACCAACACCTCGTCAAATGTCTCCTACTACCGGACCATGCGTATCCGGGCAGGCGCCTCGGAAGCCGGGCCGGGTGCCAAAGATCCGGCTCGGAGCGTGTGCTCATAGCCCACGAAAAAGGCCTTGAAACGACAGCTTCATAATTGTTTTTTATACGTCAATATATAGCCACGAAATATTTGAAATACACTTCCGTGGCGGCCACATCATTATCTTTCCAA
>RWGY01000999.1:0-89029 GCA_007726485.1 Eragrostis curvula
CCTCGACCAACCTGTTCCTCATGACTGCTACAGAGAAGAAGAAAGTAGTGCTGACATTGGCGCCTACACGGTGGTGGGCGGATCCGTCATCTACGTGTCATGTTCCGACCCACGTGGATTCGGCACTTAAGCCTTCGACACGGAGCGCTGGCAATGGTGGCACGCCGGCAAATGGAGGCTGCCATTCTACGACAGAGCTGAGTACGTCCCGGAGCTCAACCTCTGGTTCGGCCTATCCAGCTGCCGCCCCTTCCACTTGTGCGCTTCCGACCTCTCCACCATGGACTTTGAGCGACCACCTGTGATCCTTCAAACTTTGGCAGATTTTGACATGCCTAAGAGCTGGTCTCCTATCCGTCTCGACCTCATCAACCTGGGCTCCGGCAGGTTCTGCGTCGTCAAGATGTTCCATTGTATGCGGCCCCCAGTTGGAATGGGCTACTCTGATGAGGACGGCGACGATGACGAAGTATTTGACTATCCTGACTTGATTCACTGGGAGTTTACTGTCTTGACTGGCATAGAGGTGGTGTGCTGCGATGGTGAGCTCCGGATGATCAAACACGTCCAAATACCACATGTTCAAAGACGATGTCATTCACTGGGCGCTATGAATCATTAGAGAGCAAGGCGCTCTGCCAATTTAGGTACGGAATGATGGTTTGTACATATCTGTTTTGCTTTTCGTTTCACCTCACAAATGGTTGGAGAGTACGAGAGATCACTACTAGTTTGAGTAGTTTAGGGACTCTCCTCAACTCAAAAAAAAAAGTTTAGGGACTCTCCTCATGCGCGCTATTTTTGAGGTAACTTGTTATGGCATTGTGAATTCTCTCTTTACTTGAGTAAGTTATTAGGATGTTTCAGTCCTAAAAACATATTTATAGTACATATTTGTGGCGCCCCATGCATTTGCAACCACCACAATGTGGCCAAAACTTTATTGGAGAAGTGACAAACAGAACCAACCAACAAACCAATATTACCAGCAATGATCATACTGGAATGACGACGGGAATCACTCATTCACTCTTCACAAGAGTACAATACAACCATATAGGCAGAACAAGAATAAGATGGTCCCTGCAATTCTTCCTGGTCACTCAACCCAGGTGGTCATGCGGCCGGAGCGACTGAACATAGCCGCGTAGTGTCTCTGAGCCCGCCGCCACCGCCGTCGCGTCGGCCGTCCTGAACCTTTACCGGTGTCACGGCGTAATGCTTGGAGTCGGTGATGAGGAGCAGATCCGGCGCGTCGAGGCAGAACGCCCGTGCGGCCTCTACTCACTCGAACGTGGCCAACGACGCCGGGAGAAACGGCCGGCGCGGCAACCACAACAGCAGCCGGACGCCGAAGAAAAGGAAGAGACGCTTGGGCCTTCCTCTGGCCCAGAGGACGAGGTTGGGATTTTCTGGACTCGTAGCTGGAGTTTGTGTATCGAAAAAGTAGCCTT
Source organism: Eragrostis curvula (assembly GCA_007726485.1). Taxonomy (NCBI): domain Eukaryota; kingdom Viridiplantae; phylum Streptophyta; class Magnoliopsida; order Poales; family Poaceae; genus Eragrostis; species Eragrostis curvula. The sequence continues at coordinate 1,455 of RWGY01000999.1, forward strand.
GTCACGCGCCGCCGCCTGCAAGGGTTGTTCTTTCTACGTGCCGCATGCTCATCTGGACCTAGATCCTGCAAATAATCTTTAAGCATCATTCGATTAGGTATCCTTAATTTTTTGTTGGTACAACTTGAGTCGATTTGGCGGAATCGACCCATAAAGCGCTGCTGCTAATCGATCCTTCAAGGTACCCTTGAATTTCGTATCCTGTTTGATTTTTTTATTCTTCAGAGTTTTGGACGCCCAACTCCGTTCTTTCATTCTTCCCCTTTTCAGGTTGGAGAAGGAACATCAATCAACTTTCGTGGTTCTTTCGGTCAGGGTGGGAGGATGAGCAGGCGGTTTCTGAACCTGGTGATGGAGAACTTGGACACCGGGCTCTATTCTCTGCGCCGCCTGAATCTCTACCAGCATCTCTTCTACCCCTCAACAGCTTTAGCCGAAGCGGCAATGGCTCGATCAGAAGCAGCGGTCAATGCGAACGCGGAGAGACAGGCCGGATACAAGCACGGACTACGGTTCCTGAACGCGACGGCCACAAGCCTGGGTCCGCTGCCTGCCACGACGATCAACTTCAAGCCGTGCGGCCCGAGCACTCTGGGCGACACGCCCCTCGACCTCGTCGCGCTCCTCGGTGACGAGGGCAAAATCCTCTGCGCCGACACCGTTGGCCGCACCTCGCTCTACGACGCCGATTCACACGCCGTCATGACCGTGCCCGACCTCAGGTCATCCAAGGGGCGGGACGCCATTCCGATCTCCATTGCCCGCGCCACTGCTGATGGTCGTGCTGTGGACGGACATCCTGGTCAAGGTGACAGCCTCTACGTTATAAGTCGGGCTCCTGACCCTGATCGCAGAGAAGAGTGCTTTGAGGAGCTCAGGTACGGTGCTGGTCGGGACATTTTCTCTGATGATCAACTGTTCCGTGTCTGGTGTTCGTTCTCTCCCACCGCCACCATTCCTCTCTAATCCTGCCTACGAGCTCCCTGCTGACATAGGCACCTGGACGGTGGTGGGTGGCTCCTCCATCCTCATATCTTCCACGCAACCGGGCATCGGCACTTACTGCTTTGACACGGTGAACTGCAAATGGACGCATGCCGGCAAATGGAGGCTGCCATTCTTAGGCAGAGCTGAGTATGTTCCGGAGCACGAGCTTTGGTTCGGCCTATCTGCTTCCCGCCCCTTCCATTTGTGCGCTTCTGACCTCTCCGTCGTGGACTTTGAGCAACCACCTTCGGTGCTTCAAACTTTTGCAGATTTTGATATGCCTAAGAGCTGGTCGCCATTCCATCTTGACCTCATCAACCTCGGCTCTGGTAGGTTTTGCGTGGTTAAGATCTTTCATTGCACGCAGCCCCGAGACGAAATGTGTTCCTCTGATGACGACGATGACGATGAGGCGTATGACTGTCCTGATGTGATTGACTGTGAGTTCGCTGTCTTAACTGGTGTTGAGGTGGCGTGCTGCGATGATGAGGCTGCTTCAGGGAAGCTTAAGATAATCAGGCATCAGTCGAGGTACCACACTTTCAAAGATGATCTCATCCACTGGGTGCTCTGAGTCATTCATTGTATATCTTACAAATAGTAGTTGAGTACTTGTGATTACTGGGCTGAATAATTGTGGTGCTGCTCTATTTGTTGCTGCCCAGTTTCACAGCTTGCCAGGCCTCTCCTAGACTTTGTGACTCAGTCTATTATTGAGACATTGTCATGACTTCAAGTGAACCATTTAGTTGTAGATTTTTGAGTATGACCAGACATATCATCCTGGGACTAGAAGAAATTTAGCTGCTTGTAGCAGCAGGAGTGTGTGGATGCCGTTATGTTCTCAGCCAGCATCTGTAGCCCCCATTTATCCTTGTTCAGTATTTCGGCGCGGTTCGTTTTGTGCTAAAGTAATGCTACAAATTTTCTGTAACCATAGAATTGTTCTGTAAATTGTATGTGGGTCTGTTGTAGCCATAATATCACCCGCACTTTGCTTGTCAAATTTAAATGATGAACCAGAATGGTAAAACTGCAGCAGCACAAGGACTTGGGCCGATGGACGTGCTTAAACAAACATCAGATGCAACAAACGTCGTAATTAAACGAACCATGTAGTCATGTCATCATACGTGGTCGTGGTGGAATAAGACGTGCCTCATCCGGTGCCTCTCGGCGGCTGCCGGCCTTGCAGGACTGCGGCAATCTTTGGCGCATGGCGATCAGGCTTCAGAGTATAGTTCACAAGTTCAGAGCAGTTCAGACGACACCGCGGCGGTGAGACTGGCACTCTGGCAGTGGCAGGCGGCGCAATATCAGCCAGCGATTGATCCCTACGCAGGCCTCAGACCCTTTTTTCCGATTGGGCCAAATCTGAGCCTCTATCGTAAATTTGGCAGGCCTGCTCTACGTGATCCTCTCACGCCGCCGCCTTCTCCTGCACCTCCGCTGATTGTAGATTATCCAAGTAATCCCTCCGTTTTTAATTATACGACGTCGTTGATTTTTTTGTTAAACTTTGACCAATAATATATATAAAAATAATTAGCTTTTTAACGTGAAATGTATATTGTTGGATCTATCATCAAAAGCACTTTAAAATTAACTTATAAATTTAGCTATTTACACAAATATTTGTGAATAAGATAAATAGTTAAGGTAACAAAAAAAGTCAACGGTGTCATATAATTAAAAACGGAGGGAGTATTTTTTTCCCCTCTCCCAAGGTCATTCGATTCTTTCGTTTGGAGAGGATGAACAGACGATTCTTGAATCTGGTGATGGTAAACCTGGACACTGGCCTGTACTCTCTGCGCCACCTCAATCTCTCCCACCAACTCTTCTCCCCATCAACCGCCGCAGCCGAAGCCGCCACGGCGCGGTCACAAGCAGCCGTCCAGGCGAACGCGGAGAGGCAGGCCGGATACAAGCACGGGCTACGGTTCCTGAACGCGACGGCCACAAGCCTGGATCCACTGCCTGCCGCGTCGATCAACTTCAAGCCGTGCGGCCCGAGCAACCTGGGCGACACGCCCCTCGACCTCGTCGCGCTCCTCGGCGACGAGAGCAAGATCATTTGCGCCGACTTGGCCGGCCGCACCTCGCTCTACGATGCCGAAGCACACGCCGTCGTGACCGTGCCCGACCTCAGGTCACCCAAAGGGCGCGACGCCATTCCCATCTCCATCACCCGCGCTGCTGTGGATGGAGATCCTGATCAAGGTGACAGCATCTACGTCATGAGCCGGACTCCTGACCCTAACCGTATAGAGGACTGCTTCGAGGAGCTCAGGTACGGGGCCGGTCGGGACGTTTTCTCCAGGATCAACTGTTCCGCGGCTGGTGTTCTCTCCCACCTCCACCATTCTTCTGCAACCCATCCCACGAGCTTCCTGACCCATGCTACGACGACTACGAGTTCCCTGTTGAAATAGACTCCTGGACGGTGGTGGGTGGGTCCAACATCTACATATCATCCGTGGCACGGGGCATTGGCACGTACTGTTTCGACACGGTGAACTGGAAATGGAGGCACGCCGGCAAGGGGACGCTGCCGTTCCACGGCAAGGCTGAGTACGTCCCGGAGCTAAACCTCTGGTTCGGCCTGTCCGCTTCGAACCCCTTTCACTTGCGCGCTTCCGACCTCTCTGCCGCGGCATTCGATCAACCGCCTGAGGTCCTTCAAACTTTGGGAGATTTCGATGTGCCTAAGAGCTGGTTGCCGTTCCATCTTGACCTCATCAACCTGGGCTCTGGCAGGTATTGCATGGTTAAGATGTTTCGTTCCACGAAGCCCCGAGATCGAATGGTGTGTTTCTGAGTCAGGAGAGGAGAGCGAGAGCGCACCCCGACCTGCGCTGGGCGCCACCGCGGCCCCGGCGGCCACCCCCACCGCCGCTGCCACCACCGCAAACCCAACCACGACCATGCCTCCTTCTCCTCCATGCGCGGACCTATCCCATCCATCTCCTATCCGCATCCCTAGCCCTAGGCTCGCCACGCCACCACCATCACCATCAGGCCACCTCACCTCCCCTGAATCCAGCCCGGAAAAGCTGGACTGGGGCTCCATTGAAGACGAGGACGGCGCCTACGGTCCCTGCTCTTCCCAGCTAGAGCAAGGTCCTGCTGCCCTTGAGGGCGACAGGTCGGCAAGCCCGGTAGGAACTACATCCGCCGTGCTGAAAGGCAAGGCTGCGGCGCACGCACAGCTCCCATCCGCCTTCAATGCGGCCCTGGCCTTCAATGCTCCCGACACCTACGAGCATGGCGCCTGCAGCAAAGCCGCCGAGGACACGGCTGCATTTCCTCCTCCGCTTTCACCAGCGGGGCACCTGCATTCTGTTGCTGGTCCGAACGAGGTGCCGGCCAAGCTCAAATCCATTCTGGTCCGCCCTTCTCCGCGCCAACAGTCAAGCGCTCCGGTCAAACAGGATTCTCGGGAATGGCAACGCGTGAAACCAAAGCATTGGTGGCGCAAGCGGGCCTTTCCTTCTTCGTCGCCGGAGTTAAGGCGTAGTCATGGCGCCCCAATGGCTCCTCCCCGGCCGGCCGCCTATAAAGAGATCTTTCAGGGAAGATGTTTCCGGTGCCTCGCCAAGGATCATCGCCTCGTACATTGCAGAGAGCCGCCGCGTTGCATTTCGTGTCTGGGAAGTGGCCACTTTGTGCGCCACTGTCCGCAGGCCAAGAAGGCCGGCGAGCGTCTTCCAGTTCACTCCCGCCTCCTCTTCCCAAAGCCTTCCGTCAAGACCCGCCTCACCTTCCCTCCAAACAGCATCCACAGCCGTATCACTTTCCCCCCGCTTCACCCCTCCACACCACCACCCACCTCGTCGCCGGCGCAAGTCCTGCCCGGCGGCACCACGGAGGAGATGGCGCGCCCCTTGGACCGCTACGTCCCAGGCTTCCCCGACGGGCGGCGGGCGCACGGTACCGCCGCTGTCGTGGCGGGGCCTTGCATGACGGCGGAGCTCCAGAAGCTACGACACCAGACCATCGTCGTCACCGCTCGAGACAACCGCTACCGCGCCAACTCCGAGCAGATGCAGTTCGCGCTCAACCAGCAGCTGCGCATCCCTCTCCACAACATCACCGTCTCACGCCACAAGTCTCAGCGCTTCCTCGCCCGCTTCGACTACCCCGAGCAGCGTGACATAGCTTTGCGCGCTGGCTCCGTGGAGATCGGCGGCACGAAGTACAAGCTCGAACCATGGCGCGAGGAGGACTGCTACAACCGCCCTGCTGGCTGGTACTACCGTGCTCTCATCTACATTGAGAACTTACCCCTCTATGCTTGGTCGGCCGAGGGTGTCAAGCAGGTGCTCGACGACGTCTGTGTGTTCAACCGCATGGCATCGCCGACGTTCTCCCAGGAGGCCATTGATGCTTTCGGGTTCTGGGGTTGGATGGGCAACCCAAACCACCTCCCGTGCACCAAGACTTCTACCTTCATCACCAACGTGCCGGCCCGCTCTCGGAGCAGCTCGGGTGGGTCGGGGAACTCGGCGGCATTTCCGGCTCCACCAAGCGGTGGCGTCGCTGAACTCATCATTCACTTGGCGCGCTACGAGGACTGGACACCACGTTCCTCCCCGTCCCCGAGCTCCGACATCAGCGGCCTGTCGTCCTCTTCTTCAACTCGCTGCGACAGCAGGCCATTCCCCTTCGTTCAGCGCTTCGACTGGGACATGGGCGTCGTCGATGGGCGCGCCGCTCCGGCCCCGCGGCTGCTCACAGCCTGCCGCGACCCGCCAGCACTTGAACGGCGGGACCACGGCCACGACGACGACGACATCCGCGACCCTCCCCGTCGCGCTTGGCAGAGCAACATGAGTGCGCGTGGCCGGCCGGCGGACGACTACACGAGGGGCTCCTCCCATGGCTACCGGCACCGTACCCGCTCGCCTCGAAGCCACGAGCGCCGACACGGAGACCACGACGACGACTACGATCGGGTCGGCAGCTGTCAAGATCACCTCCTCGTCACCGTGCTCGCCTACCACAGCGTCGTGACGATGAGGGCTGGGAGCGCCGTCGATCCCCGTCCCCGTCTGACCGGCGCCCGACAAGCGGTGGTTTCCATGTTGGCGCATCATCCGAGGAACCTGCTGTCTTGGGTGCTGGGCATCACGGGGCCTCCTCCATCCCTCCAGTGGACAGGCTGGTCCCAGCTCCCGAGGCTCCCCCGCCACCCCAAGTCCACCCCGACCCCCTTTTGGATTTCTTTGCAGGCCTGTGCAAGGAGCCATGGCAGCAAGACAGCTTCCTCTTCAGGCAAGACCAGGACCCGATGCTGCACGAGTTCACAAGGGCGTGCTCTGGCTATTCTGACCGGCCCTTGTCTTTACCCCCTTCTCCAACAAGGGACAGAGAAAGGCCCTCTTCTCCAAGCTACACCCTGGTGTCACGTGATTGGGTGCCTCCTCCTCAGCTGGGGGCCACCTCCATGTTGGACCCTGAGCAGCAGCGGCAAGACCCGGACGGCCAGTCCGATGTGCTGTTTGGGCCGGGGGTCCAGTTGGGCCAGGATCCACCACCTCCATCCGTGGACCAACTTGTTTCTCAGGTCGGCGAGCTCGACCCTTTCCAGCATGGGACTGATGATGGGCCGCAGCAAGACATCGGGCCCAACTCCTTCCTAGCCCAGGTGTTTGAAGAGGTGTCGCAGCCTTCCCTCCCGCCACCAGCGCCGCGCGCGTCGGCTGAGCCTCGGCGCACGGCATCGGCTGATCCACGACGCAGCGACCGCCAGGCCAAGGTCAAGTCGATAGTGCCAGTTGCCCACAGGGCCACACATCGCCTCATCCGACAGCTCGACCTTGCGGGTGTGGATGAAGCAATTGGAGACGATGCAATTCAGCGCTACACCGGCATGTACAAGAACGGGCTGCCTCTCAAGGTTACATCTGCACTGCGGGCGGTCACCAAGGTCGCTAACTCCCACATCATGAAGGTCACCCGAGCTCTCGCAGCGGACGGTGAAGGTGCGGATGAGGAAGCTATCTAGCTTCTGTGTCCGGCTGGTAGTCTGATCAGTTATCATGTTAGGACAATCCTCAAGTGTGGTCTGCGGCTTAGAGCCGAGAAGTTTAGTCGGTTGTGTGCAGTTCATGGGCAGTGGTAGTGCTGTGTCGGGTTCTAGTTTGGGGCTATTGGTGGCGAGCCCGGCACCCTGTTTTTTCAGCTTTCGGTTCAGTGTTGGTGGTGTTCGTCCTCCTGTTAACAAGGTTCAGTGTTTCGTTCGTGTGTTTAAGCAGAGCTGCAACTGGTTGTTATCTTGGTTTCCAATATGAGTCAAGACCTTAGTATCCTCAATTGGAATGTCCGAGGGCTAAATATGCCAGCTCGGAGGGAAGCAGTACTTGGTGTGCTGCAATCTGCACAGCCGCTTCTTGCCTGCTTGCAGGAAACAAAATTGGCAGCAGTTGACACTTTTCTGGCCAGAGAATTTTTGGGACAGCGTCTCTCGTCCTTCACTTACCTTCCAGCTGATGGTACAAGGGGAGGAGTGCTGCTTGCTTGGGATGCGGATTACATTGATGCAACTGATCTGGTGCTAAAAGAATTTTCACTCTCCATGAACATCACCTTGCGCCTCACAAACATCAGTTTCAGTCTTACAACAGTTTATGGCCTGGCTGATGATGTTGACAAGCCTCGGTTCATGGAGGAGATGCTGACCTACCCACCACCAACGCCGGGAACTCCATGGATATGCCTCGGAGATTTTAATCTCATCTACGAGGCTAGAGATAAAAGTAACTTGAATCTAAACAGGAGGTTGATGGGTTCCTTTCGGCGCACACTTGATCGATGTGAGCTACTTGAGCTGGCACTGCAGAACCGTAAATACACATGGAGTAACGAGAGACAAAATCCGACAATGGTGAGACTGGACCGTGCCTTCTGCAACAAGGATTGGGATATACTTTTTTCTGGAATGTGCCTTCAAGCGCTATCGTCCGCCGTCTCAGATCACTGTCCACTATTCATCAACCGACAACAACAGCCACCGAGGAAACAACGATTCAAATTCGAGCAATTCTGGACGAAAGTCCCAGGCTTCCTCGATGTTGTCAAGGAGGCATGGCAGGCACCGGTGGTGGGAGTCTCGCCTCTTAACATTCTGCATGGTAAACTCACAAACACAGCCCGAGCACTTAGAAAGTGGAGCAGATATCTTTTCAGTGATGTGCAAATGCAGCTCCATATGGCAAAAGATATAGTGATGAGACTAGAAATAGCACAAGAAGACAGGGCACTCACGGAAGATGAATATGAGCTACGCAAGGAACTGAAACTTAGGATTCTTGGATTGGCAGCTGTGCAGCGCTCTCGGAAGCGTCAGGCATCCAGGTTCATTTGGCTTAAAGAAGGAGATGCGTGCACCAGATTTTTCCACTTGAAAGTCAACGCGAGAAAGAGAAAGAATTTCATCCCGGCACTGAAAAACAGTCAAGGAAATTATCTGTGGTCGCATGAAGAAAAGGAAGAGGAAATTTTCTCTCATTTTCAACACACCCTGGGCACAAGAGAACAAAGGCAGCACACCTTCAACTGGGAAGAGATGGAATTGACCACCGTTCAAGATGAGTCCCTTGATGATCTTTTTTCTGAGAGTGAGATCCTAGCAGCAATTAATCAGATGCCTAGCGAAAAGGCACCCGGGCCTGATGGTTTCACCACAACTTTCTATAAGATCTGCTGGCCGATAATAAAAACAGAGGTGGTCAATGCTTTCCACTGCCTCCACAGCTTGAACACGGGACCGCTTCACAAGCTCAATGGTGCCACCATCACACTCTTGCCAAAGAAAGAAATTTCAGATACAACAAAAGATTTCAGGCCGATTAGCTTGATCCATTCCTTTGCAAAGATTGTTACCAAGGTACTTGCCATTCGGATGTCCAAGCACATTGACGGGCTTATATCATGCTCACAAAGTGCTTTCATTAAGAAGCGTTGTATTCAAGACAACTTTCTATATGTTCGCAATCTTGCTCGAGCATATCACAGAACAAAGACCCCGGCGCTCCTGTTCAAGCTTGACATATCAAAAGCCTTCGATTCTGTCTCTTGGGAATACATGCTAGAGCTTCTTGAAAAGAGGGGGTTCTCTGCTCGTTGGAGGAATTGGTTGTCCTTGCTCTTCACCACATCCTCCTCCTCGGTCACACTAAATGGTATTTTGGGGCCTCAAATCTCACATGCTAGAGGGCTAAGGCAGGGAGACCCTCTATCTCCCTACCTATTCATCCTAGCAATTGATACATTACAGCGGGTTTTCGAGTTGGCAACCGAAGAAGGGCATCTAACACCATTGAGAGGCAGGCAGGCCAAATTAAGAGTTTCTCTCTACGCGGACGATGCAGTGGTGTTTGTTAACCTGGTCAAGGATGATGTGGATATGGTGTTCCAGATTATGCAGAGATTCGGTGAAGCTACTGGGCTTCGGATAAACATGGAAAAAAGTCAGGTGGCTACCATTCGATGCCAGGAGATTGACCTTGATCATGTGTTAGGGGATTTTGTTGGCCAACGTGCAAGCTTCCCAATGACTTATCTCGGATTACCCTTAACATTTGCAAGACTGCGGCTAGTACATCTTCAAGCCATTAAGGACAGGACCTTATCAAAAATGGCGGGGTGGCAAGGAAAACTCTTAAACCTGGCAGGGAGGCGTGAATTAGTCCGGTCGGTGCTCAGCTCGGTCCCAATCTACCTGCTCACTTGCATCAAGCCACCGAAGAAGTTTTACAAGGAGATAGACAAAGAGCGACGTCGTTTTCTGTGGGCCGGAAACCAGCCGCTGCATGGAGGAAAATGCAAGGTCAGTTGGGCAAGAGTTCAGCGTCCACTATGCCGAGGGGGTCTCGGGATAACAAATCTTGAATTTTTCAGCAGAGCACTACGGTTGAGGTGGTTATGGTTCAAGTGGAAAACGCCCAACAAACCATGGGTCGACATGGAGTTGCCGGTCGATTCGGTTGATCATGCTCTGTTTGCAGCTGCCACAAGTGTGAAGGTCAACAATGGGAAAACTGCCACGTTCTGGACTTCGAGTTGGCTTGCAGGGCACTCTCCGGCACTCATGTTTCCAGAATTATACAAGCATAGCAAACGCAAGAATAGATCAGTGGCCGAGGCACTAGCAAATGACCAGTGGATCGTGAAAGGGGTCTTGGCCTAGTGGTTAAGGCATCCGAGTAGCACCTTTGAGGTCCTGGGTTCGACTCCCGGTGGGAGCGAATTTTCTAGGATTTAACGGCATTTGTGCTTTCAGCGGTAGGCGACGTGGCCGTCGACAGCGAGGCGCCAGTGGTGACTTCGGGAATCTGAAGAATTTGCCGGCTCAGTCTTCGAAGATGCTCATAGGGGTAGGGTTTGCGTATGTGCGTTCATAGGGGTGAGGGTGCGTGCGTTGTGAGTGTCTGAGTTGTACTGTGTAATTTCTCAAAAAAAAAAAAATGACCAGTGGATCAGGGACATAATTCATAACCTCACAGTGGACCTCATTCACCAATATGTTCAGCTTTGGTGCTTGGTGGATGATGCAGAGTTCAACCCGGAGGCAGGGGATGATGACACTATTCTTTGGACACGTACAACAAATGGAGAATACACGGCGCATTCAGCATACATGATGCAATTTGATGGTGGTACGGACTCCTTCTTTCCCCTGAAAGTATGGAACGTCCGGGCAGCACCTAGATGCAAAGTTTTCTTATGGCTCTTGCTACAAGACCGAGTATGGACAGCGGCGCGGCTACAGGTCCGGGAGTGGCCGAACCAGTATTTCTGCCCTTTTTGTGTCCGAAATTTGGAAACGGCTCATCACCTCTTCACGGAATGCCCACACACCCGTCGCATATGGCCAGATATGGCAGCCTGGTCGGGGATCACTTCCTTCCTCCCGGCATCCTGGGCACCTGCATCCACAGTTAGCTCGTGGTTTGCGGACCTGTCCGATGAGTCATCCAGTGCGGCAGCGAAGGGAGCAAGATCGCTAGCCATTCTGATCACATGGCACATTTGGAAGGAAAGAAATTCCCGGGTGTTCAACCACAAGGAGAAGACTCATCAACAGATAGTCACTGAAATCAAGGATGAAGCTCGGCTGTGGAGTGCGGCAGGTGCAAGACAACTAGCCGCAATGGTCGTCCCATTAGTTAGCGAGTAATCCCATATGTATATCGCTCGCCTAGCCCATGCTCCTAGGCGAGCGTTTTCTGGTCGACGTGCGCTTTTTGTGCATGTAAAAAACTCTATTTCGCCTTATCAATATAATGCCGGACAATGTTCCGGGTCTTTCGAAAAAAAAAAATGGTGTGTTTCTCCGACACGAAGAGGACGACGACAAGGCATTTGACTGTCCTGATGTGATTAATTGGGAGTTTGCTGTCTTGACTGGTGTTGAGGTGATGCCCTGCGATAGTGTGGCTCCTCCGGGGAAGCTCAAGATAATCAAGCACCAGTCGAGGTACCATACATTCGAAGATGATCTCATCCACTGGGTGCTCTAGAGTCATTTTATCTTACAAATAGTGGTTGTAGTCTTGTAGAATGCAAGTGACTACTGGGTTGAATAATTGGGGGATTAATTGTGGCGCTCTTTGCTGGCCAGTTCCACGTTTTGCCAGGCTTCTCCTATACTCTTGTGAATCACTCTGTTATTGAGCCATACTGTAATGACTTCAAGCGAACCGTTCTGAATTGTTGGATCAGGTCTGAACTGTTCACTCAATGTAACGCTACACATTTTCTGTGCAGTGAATTGTTCGCTCAAGTCTGAATTGTTCTGTAGATTGTATATGTAGATATGGGTCTGTTGAAGCCATTATTTATTACCCGCACTTTTCATATTCAAATGATGAACCGGAATCACCCATTCACTATTCACAAGAAGATGCCAATATATCGCAGTACAAATTGTACAGCACATACATGTAAAAGTGCAGCACAAGGACAAAAATGGTCCTTGCCATCCTCACTCGAGGTGGTCATGCGGCCGGAGCGACATGAACATGGCCGCGTAGTGTCTGAGCCTCCGGTCCCCGTCGTTGTCGGTTCCACCACCGACCACTAGCGGAGCCGCCGCCGCCGCCGTCCTCCTGGCCCTGCACCGGCGCCACGCGAGCTGGATGTTGACGGCGGCCCACGTCCGCCAGTTGGACGAGTAGTAGCGCGCCGTGCGCTTGAGCTTGTCGTTGGCGAACTTGTACCGGAAGTGCTCGGTGATGAAGCGCAGGTCGGGCGCGTCGAGGCAGAACGCCTGCGCGGCCTCCACGCACTCGAACGTGGCCGACGACGCGGGAAGCCGGTCCACGAACGGCCGGCGCAGGCACCACGACAGCAGCTCGTCGCCGAGGAAGTTGCCGGCGGCCAGCATGCACGTCGCCACCACGCCCTTGGTCAGCGGCTGCGTGCTCCGGAGCTTGCCCTGCAGGATGAACACCATGCGCTGCACGGGGTCCCCCTCGCGGATCACCTTCTCGCCGCTCGAGAACACCAGCGGGCGCAGCCGGTCGCAGATGTTGTCCAGGATGAGGTCGTCCATGCCATGGAACAGGGGAACCTGGCCCGGAAACAAAATCATCAAAGTCGTTAAAAGATGTTCGACACAAACCAGTGACGAACGAACAACTATAGTGACCAAAGTCTTTGGAAAGAACAGAAGAAAAGAAGCACAGTTGGCACAGTACCTGTTTAACCAGCTCGAGACAGAGATAGCGCTTGATGTCTCGCCTGAGCCCTTCAGGCAGGTCCTTGATCATTTCCATCTCCTCATCGCCAGTGACGGCGGCCCAGCGTTCACGCTCGTACTTGCGGACCCGTTGCCTCAGGCGAGACGGTAATTGCCTCCGTCTCATCCACCATTCCATGTCCCGGAATCGCAGCTGCATCTTCCGCTTCCTTGCAAGGACGGCATGCAAGAACACCTGCAGATCCATCACTTGTATTTAACGAACTACTGCCATATAATTGGAGAGAAAAAAAATTGGGAACGGAGAAAAATAAATTTGGTAGCACTTCACCTGTATGTTTCCGATCAGTAGTGTGAAGAGCATCAAGCCACTGAGTACATTGATTATGCTGAATATCACCTCAAGACCATTGCTTGTAGGCTCGAGATCATTGCCAAAAGTACTGCCAAGCAATTGATGAAATTGCACACGTTTATGAAGATGTTGTAAAGCACTATCATTTTAAAAAATGAGTAAAATGCACCCCAGGTCCTTAAACTATTGATGGATGGTCATCTAGGTCCATGAACTCTTAAAGTGTCCACCTGGGTCTTTAAACTATTTTTAGATGGTTATTTAGGTCCATAAACTCTTAAGTGACCACCTGAGTCCATAAATTATTTATGAGCACTGCTATAGAGTACACCCGTTTGTCCGACTTTTGTACGACCAGGAAATCCAATGGTTAAAATCACTCAGCTGGTGGTTTACATATCAATCAAAGGGCTTAAAACACTTGGTCGGACAAAAGTCGGACAAATGGGTGTACTCTGAAGCATTTTCCATTATTTATGTTGTGTCAACCAAGTCTATTTTTGAGAGATGGAAACATCCAACCTGGACATGACGGCGTGGAGACATATGGCCTGTAGGTTCTTCATTTTTTTTTCTTTCTCACCATCATGTGCCGTTGCAGTAAGTATGTACCCATTGCTGGCACTACCACATGTGACAGTGGATGAGGTGGATGTGAGCCGCGGAGTCATCTATATGAGAGTGACCCTATTTCTATGAGCCATTGAATGAAGAGAGTGACCCTACTTCTATGAGCGACCTCGCGCTAGGAGAGACAGGCTGGAGATGAGTGCATCAACAGTAACAACGTCATACTTTCGGAGTAATGTTGCAGTGAGAATCCCAATACCTGGTCTCTTGCATCGTCAATCGCGACAGATACTTTGACGATGTGTGACGATAATATATAATTACTTCAAGTGAGGGTTAGATGCTTAGTAAAGAAAAAGAAGTGAAAAGCCTATATGCTAATATGTCTTCTAAATGTTAAGAGTTCATGATTGACACAACATAAATAGTTTATGGACTTGATTGACACAACATAAATAGTTTATGGACTCATGTGGTCAATAAAGAGTTCATGGACCTAAATGACCATCCAAAAATAGTTTAAGGACCCAGGTAGACATTTTAAGAGTTCATGGATCTAGATGACCATCGACAAATAGTTTAAGGACCTGTGGTGCATTTCACTCTTAAAAAATCAAGAGCTGTACGACAGTAGCATTGGTATAACATGCGGGCAATACATATGCGTGCATGAATCGTTTGTATTATAGTTTGTTTAATGTAACTATAGCACCGGTTTAGAAAATATTGCAAAGTGCAAACAAATAACATATCTCACACATATGTAGACTTATTAAAAGAACAACTTTGCAAGGAGAACAGATGTTGGATCCGAAAGAAAGCATTTTTCTCGAAGTAAATACCTGAGTGTCATGAGGCCCCAAAATATAGGATAGAGTATCTTGACAGCAAGTGAATTGCTTGATATAACAGGTAGAGCCCCCTTGTAGATTCCATATGCAAAGGATCCATTGCCACTTAGACATGTTGAAACGTTTTGTGGACTAAAAGAAGTCATGTTACATGCTAATCCATTATTGTTTGATGACCATGGAAGGTGAAAACACATCTCCTTGGAACAAGCTAGTGATATAAGATCGCAACTGTTGTTTCTCTTGCATTCCTCCTGAAGGCAGGAGGCAATACGCTGAATTGCAAGAACATACCAACACCCACCTGCAATCTGAAAATGGTAGATATTTTCTGAGTTATCAACATTACCCATCTAGCTCAGTATGCATTGTTACTAATTTTGAGACTAAGTTTAAACTAACTGTACCAGAGTAACCAGTTTTTATTCTGACAAATTCATTAAAAAAAGTTTACATTGTAGAATTTTCGTCTAGGTAATGATCAAGGTTGATCTTTTACAATTTGTAGTCTTGAGCAAATACTGAAATATACACAGCTATTGTAGACCAACTCTTGTTTTTTTTCTCCTTTTTTAAATTCAACCAAAAAAAAGAACACTGAAGAAACTAACAACCCAATATCAATGATTGCCATTCTCAGTTGAACTCTAGGACAATATGATGGCGACGCTGGGAATCCACGTCCATGATTTATTCTATAGTTTTCCGATTAACAAGCAAGGAAAGGAAGACTCACATGAGAAGCAATGAAGTATGCAAATAGATTTAGACTGAACCCCCACCATATCGTTCCAAAGATGTAACCAGTCACCTTCTGCATTTTCCGCATGATATGAATACTGTGGTACACCTTCGGGAGAAATTGAAATAAGAATATGAGCAGTAATATCGTCATGATAAGTTTTACTTGCTCTTCCCTTATTAATTTTGGTATAACCAGCCAGAAGATGACCTGCAGAAAAAAGTTGACAAACCGCCTTGTTGAGCAGAACAGAAGTAACAATGTAACGGGGAAAAAATATAGTTCGATTTTATTCTTTTCACTGTCTGCTACTGTATAACTATTAAGAAGAAACTACTTCATGAAATTAAATGAACAAAAAAGAACATACAGAAATTTCTCGTCACAACTTTTCCTCTATTGACCTTCAAGAATATTCCGGTTTTATATTTTCTGTGATAATTAAAGTCTGTCGATAAATTGTAAACACTGCCCTTCAGAATGCTTCTGTAAATAAAACTAGTGCCTGTCACTGTCTGCTATCGATTTTCAAGTAGCATATCAGTTTTTTTAGTGGGTTATAGCATATACTCACAAGGTGATAGCTCCTATTCTACCTTTGGAAGATAAACACTTCCAAAAAAGAAGTAGCGAGTATAAAGTAAATTTATGAACAAACAATATGCTGCAACAGCTGTGCTCACGACAATCAGGCATGTTTATTATTCAGCAGCCCCTTTAGAAATATAACACCACTTCATTTTCCATGATACATCTCACTATCCTATCAATAGTCCATTCGTTGATATCGTTATGACAGATTAATATTTGTGTGGGTATACTGGTCCAAACAATACCTAATCCATACATACCATGCAGCCATACACCACATAATTGGAAAGTACAATTACATAAAACAAAAAACGAATATGTTCACAGTATTACATGACAAAAGCTGGCAGTCACTTCGAAAAATGACTAGATCATTCGAACGACAAAGAATGATAAATAGTCAGTAAAAAGAATTCGATGGCAGTGGCATGAACTGAAATCAGATAAATATCCCTAGAACACCAGCCACATGAGAGTCTGGTCTGAACTCTCAAGTAGTGGCAGAGGCGAGATGGGAATAATCTGTTATGCTGCAGGACAATTGGCAAATTCACACCTAATATTTGTCTCTATGCAATATGATGGAGTGGTGGGGCATAGAAAACTGTAGACTTGCCAAAAGGCAGCCCTACCATGAGCACCATGCTGATATGGATCACTGAACTATCATTTTCTCTGCATTATTTTCATTGTAACAGCGGTCATATTCAGCGTACTATCGATGATGTAACGCTATTTTTTTATTTTTTCACACTGCATGATTGCATCCATGGTCATTTTCAAATACCAGCACCACAATCACCAGTGTTATGCCATTATCATTCCGTACTTATTGTTCCGTAAGCGCGTCAAACTCTATCGCTTACTGCTATGTTTTCAACCTGAATTCCTTAGCACACCAATCACTGGGGGAGGATCCAAAAACGATTTGGCCATGTCGTCGTGTGGTTGAGAATGAAAACAGTAATCATTCCAATAGGCCACCATTCCATGAGCACCATACTGAACATTGAACAATCACTTTCTTTGTAGTTTTCTCCCTTCAATGTAGTCATATTCAAATATTCAATCAAATGTTGCTGTCTAACACAGCATAATTGCATTCCTAATCATATTCAGGTATGCAATCATTGGGGTTACACTCATCTTTCCGTACTAATTGTTCCGTAAGCGCATCGAACTCTATCGTCTACATCTAATTTCAACCTGAAATTTCAAGACCACAATCACTGGGGCCAGGATAATTCCAGAAAAAATGAAGCCAGCCCAGCCACCATACATTCCTGCCACTGCCAGCGTTGCACATTGGCACGCATCACTATCCGGCAGCAGGAACATGCATTTTCCACATCAGCTCGCTAGTAGACACGGTTGTCCCTGTGTGTCCTACTGCTGCAACTCCGACGCGACAAGGACTGTAGGACGTTGTGGTCTGTCGCAGAAGCAGACACGCTGGGACATGTCCACTGTTTTGGTGCGTTTGATCCCTCAGACCCTCACCTACACGGCTACATGGTTTGGATTGTACTACACTTGGAACGTTTGTTTGCAAGCAATTTTCCATGGTAAGAAACTAAGAATTGGTAGATTTAAGAGTTTGGGAGGGTGAGGTGGGGATGTCAGATGTGAGCATAGCAGCTGACTGACCTGCGGGATGGGCAGGATGACGAAGAGGTCGAACCAGAGTCCCTTGAGTGACCGGGCGTAGTGCGTGGCGATGGCGCGCGCGTCCCACACGAGCTTGCCGCACCCGACGACGAGCGACTCGCGTGAGACGTAGGCGAGTCGGAACTGCAGGAGGACGTGGCCCAGGTGGCCCACGTCGGCGAAGGTGCGGAGCGCGGTGACGGCGGCGGCGAGGCCGGCGTCCATGTACATGCAGGGCTGGCCGGCGCGGCCGACGGAGAGCGCGTAGAAGAAGAGCGGGTCCACGGCCAGCGCCGCGGCCCGGCCCAGCAGGATCCACCGGTTCCACCGCTGCACGCGCTTGCTCCGCGGGTCCAGCACCGGGCCGAACAGCCACCGCGCCGCCACGCCCGCGTGGTGCGCCGCCGCCGCCGCCGCGGACGCGGAGACCGGCTCGGCCTGCTGCTGTTGCGCCTGGACGGGGACTAGCGAGGAGCCCGCGTCGGCGTCCCAGCCCGGCGAGTGAACCTGGTCGCAGGTCGTGGAGTGGAACGCCGGAACGCCGGGCTGCGTGCACGCGTAGCACTCCCCCGCCGGGCCCGCCGCCGACCGGCCGCTCCCGACCCCTGCCTCCTCGTCCCGGACCGCGCTTGGGCTGCTGCTCCTGATTCCATCACACAGTCGCTCGAGCAGCCTTGCCACGAAGAACAAACACACGTGAGATCGATCGCCAAGAAACAAACACACGGGCGGCACACACTCCAACACCAAATTCAAGAACCCATTGCCAAACACATCAAGCTATATACTATAGCATTCAATCTCGCCGAAGCGAAGCGGAGCGGAGGAAGCACCTCTTGGGGAGGGAGCGGAGGAAGTCGAGGGAAGGCATGTTCCATCCACGGCGGTAACCATCAAACAGCAGCCTTGCTCGCCGCGCGCGCACCTCTCGTGCGTGAGCTCTGAAACGGCGAAGCTTTGATGGGCGATGATGAGTCTGATGACTGGTGAGGGGTGGTGCCGGGCCGCGGTGGATGTACAACTGTGCGCGGGCCCAGAGGACGTGTCGACGTGGCGCCGTGCGTGCGCCGTGCCTATGCACCGAGCGAGCCCCACTCTCCCTGGCTGGCACCTGCACGGCCGCACCTACCTACCTGTACCAGCTTGAGTGAGTAAGTGTCCGTCTCGTAGCGCAGGTGAGCTGAGCACATCAGTACACAATCATTGACGAACCTGTCGACAATTTCGCCAACAAATGCCGATTTCCGTCCATTTCGAGAACTTTTGGAAAAACGTACTCCTTCCCAAGTGGTTGTCTTTACGTTCGGGAATTTTACGAAGTGAATGAATGATTATAAATATGCACAAGCTAAACATGGACCGCGCTACGGCTACCATGTCCATATGCTACTACTGTATTGAGCTGTCGAAATGCACGGCGGGGGGTGTTACTCGGCTCCAGCTCGGCCGCCGAGTCGCCGACCGCGGGCGGTGACGCGAAAACCGATCCTACTCCCTCCGTTCGGAAAATGAAGTCGTTTCTGACCGACGATTTGTACTAGCTGCAAGCACTGGCGAAGCTACGTTATCTCACCCTGGTGCACCGGCACCAAGGTCGAAAGCAAAATCCTGCTGTTACCATCCGATTATCACACTGTGCACCACGTCGGACTAAAAGCATGCACCACCGTGCCGCTGTTGACAAGTCTGCAGAAGCACGCTGGAGACCAGACTAGCTGCCAGCCTGCCAAATGCAACCCAAGAGCACAAAACACGTCCAGTTGCCAAAGACCGCACAACATGCTTCCAGTTATAATTGCGTAATTATTTGGCTGTCGAATACCACATTGTCACCACAGCCAGAAAATGCCGCAAACCTTACTGATTGCTGTCTATCTCTCACGATCTCTCCCCTGGCTTGGCTGCAAGTAATTCAATGCACATGGTATGCATAGTTTCCTACTAAATTTCATGAGTAATTCAATTTTGGTTGAGCAAAATGGGCTAGTCTGCTATTAGATTTTCATTGATCCTCGTGTTTGACCTGTATTGTAGTGTTAGGGGTTTGACATTGGAGCTCTATAAATTATGAAGTACTTCTGAAAAAAGGCACAAGACAGAGATGATCAGAGATTTTTTGCAATAAGGGGCCCAATCGGTGCGCCTCTTCGAATTTGATATCCAGTCCGTGTGCCTTTATAAAAAGGATCATATGCAATTTTAGTTCATTCTTTTACCTTTACTCGCTATTTTAACTAGAATTATGAGGTGTTTCAAAAAAAAACTAGAATTATGGGGTTGTGTATTTTCGCAAGTACAAATAACACTATTTATCCGTGATCGTACAATGTCTTGAACAAATATTTTCATATGTATATTGAAAGGTGCACTCGGGTGCTCAGAGCTCTAGCTTTGCCACTGGCCGCAAGTCATTTTCTGCTGTCGGAACGACATCTTTTCTGGAACGGAGTATTGCGTTGCTTTTGTACGCGGCAGGATGGGCGCTTTCGTGCGGATAACTTGGCATTGGAACCTTGCGGTGTACGGAAGCGTGCCCGCGGTGCATGCACTGGGTCTATGTAGACAGGCGGAGGAGAGAAGCAGAGTACACGGCGGTACAGATTTCTGTGGGCCTGCGAGCCGGGCTATGAATTCGGAGGCTAGCTTGGGGCCGACTGTGGAGGCTGGCTGGGCCTAAAGTAGTACTGTAGCAGCTTTGGAGGACCAGGTTACGACCGCCAATTACCACCATTCGCAAAAGTTTCCATTTCCCATTTAGGCCCCCTTTGGAATGCGGGAATTTTTCCTATTCCTGCGTTTTTCCTGTGAACAGTCAACTGATTCTTGTGAAATTCCTGTACAATTCCTGTGAAAATCCTGCGTTCCAAAGGGGGCCTTAAAAGGGAACACTAAAATCATTTTCCTCAAAAAAAGAAGAAGAAGGGAACACTAAAATCATTAAAACTTCCAATTGTACCCCGGGCAAGAGAGGAGCATTAGAACTTTCGTATCTGTGTTGGCTATAGGGGTGGAAAGTGGATGCGGATAATCCGTATTATTCGATATTCGTATCCGATGAAATGCAAATGTGGTACGAAATTTGCCATTCGATTAATATTTTTACACTATTCGAATTCGTATTCGAATTCGATTAGAAAATATGGATGTGGATATGGTTTGAGGTTTTGACATCAAATATTCGACATATTCGTATTCGTATTCGTATCCGCTACTATATCATAAATATACCCATATATTATATAAAAAATATTATAAAATTGATTGAATTTTGATATGAACTAGTGTAGATCATGTGAAATAATGTTATTAAAGATACTTTAGAGAGAAAAAAGTGTAGTAGTTGTCTTAACAACATAGAAATTAGATGTATCCGTATCCGTCCGAATTATAGTGACATTCGCTTTTGTGTTCGCATTCGTTTAATATTCGATCCGTATTTGTATTCGATAACATTCGTATTCGTATCCATATTCGTTTACAAATATGGATATGGATGTGGGAAAGGCATTATCCGATTCGTATTCGATCCGTTTCCACCCCTAGTTGGCTATAGTGACGATTGGGGCCTCTGCCGTCGGTGTGCCACACAGGCCGAAGCGTGCCGTGAAGCTCTTTACTTTGCCACTAAACTTCATGAAGTCGTGAAGAAGATGATGGTTGCCTCCGATTGGTTGGCGGTCACCATTTTTGAAAGAGAATCTTCGCAGCTATTGCGTGGTCTTGGGGAAGATCAAGGAGAAACATACCACTCTGTCTCCGTCGTCAGAATATGGCGCGAAGAATGGGCACGTTTGGCTTATAAATTTACTACACAGTTTACACCTTGCCAATTGTCCCTTCCATCGTGTTAAAAAGAGTAAACTCCAGCCATGCAACTCCTTCCCTCTCAATACACTCCAACCTTGGCAGTTGTAGTGTAGTGCACGGAATACACTACCACTAAAGAATGACTCGGATTCGCTAGAGAACAAGCAGGCTGCAACAAATTCAGCAAACGCACAGCTGTTTCTGTTTTCCAGTTCTCTTTTCACTCGGTCTGCCACATGAATCTACTTGCTTTCGCGAAATGGTATGCCCATTAGCAAAACAAATTTGGAGACAAATCCAAAACGCTCCAACAAGCAATGTTGAAAAGGAAAATCCAAAACCTCACGCAACAAAATGCTTTGGGAAAAGGGATCTGAGCTGCAAAAACTGACGGAAAAATGAGAGCCGTCGAATGATGCAGACAAACTTCGTTAGAAAAAGGGAGCGACTCCCAGCCGTCGAATCGTGGCAGAAGCAAACAAACTGACCCAACGGCACATGAACCACGCGGCCCTTCCGTGCACCGGCATGGTCCCACGGACCAGTGATACTGCACGTGCACTGGCCCCCAGTGCGCGGACACTGGCACCGGCACGGCGCACGGTGAGAGATATTTTAAGCAAAGGAACCCCCCCTTGAATTCCTCCTCCTCGCGAACTTCATCACTCATCACACCGCGCGCATCGCTGCACTGCACACCGCGCGACAATGGCGACGACCGCCTCGCCGCTCGCCACCGTCTTCCGCCCGGTCGCCGCCGCCGGCGGCGGGGGCGGGGGGATTCGCGGGGGAGGCTCCGGCGGTGGGGTCGCCGCTGGGAAGGGCCGAACGCGGCGCCACCCGCGTGTCGCGGCGCGGAGCGTGGCCAGCGATCGGGGCGTGAAGGGCCCCGTCTCGCCGGAGGAAGGTACGCGGCCTCGCCCCGTCACTGGCTCTGTTGTATCGGTTGCTTGTTTGAGGCAATGCGGCTTAAATTACTGTTGATGCGACGCGGGTGCGTGATCCCTGTCCAGGGCGGTGCGTGCGCTGGTGTGCCGTGTGTACCGTAATCGTAGCGAACCGCTGATGTGGGTGGGTTGACCGATTGTGGTGGCTTTCTTGGCCATGATAGGTTTATCGCAGTTCAATGGGTTGTTAGAGGATTGCCGATTTCGTTGTTTCGACCCGTAAATATGTTTACTTAACTCACGGGGGCTGTTCTGACGACCCTGCAATGAACGAGTGAAATATGTATGAAGAAATGCAAATTCAGAGATTTTTGGTTCTTGGATGACGGGTAGTAGACTCATGTTTGTTTGTAGATGATGCAGTATATGCCGTTGCTAGGAGAGTTGTATCGTATAACAAGTCTTAGGGTCATTCGAAAAAAATATAACAAGTCTTAAATTTCATTTCTGAAGACTACTGAAACAACGGTGTGGTTTCAGGATCGTTGGAACAGGCCATAAAAAATATCAATGTACGTCGGCAGAAGATTCAGTGACTGCCTGGCAGTGACTAGTAGTTGTGTCTCTAGATAAAATGTGGCACACCTCTTGCCTTTAAAATTCAGCTACTCGTTGCACTGTGTGGCAGTGGTACTTGTAGGGCGCTGTGCAAAATTTTTCACTCTAGTTCAACACTGTGCTAAACTTTTCACTCTAGTTCAACTGTGTTCATTCACGTCTTTCAGTTTTGAATTTAAAATGCCTACTGCATACTTCATATTTCAGAACCTGAAATTATGGTCTTGCAAAACAGGGCTTCCAAGTGTGCTAAATTCCATCGACTCGTCTGCCATTGCATCAAACATCAAGCACCATGCAGAGTTCACACCCTTGTTCTCCCCTGAGCACTCTTCGCCTCTAAAGGCTTACCATGCAACTGCTAAAAGTGTTCTTGATGCGCTGTTAATAAACTGGAATGCAACTAACGATTATTACAACAAGATGAACGTAAAGCAAGCATATTACCTATCCATGGAGTTTTTACAGGTGCCACAACCTCTTTCCTCTAACCTTGTTATTCACTAACTTTTTATAAATGTGTCGTGATATTAATTTTTTCATACAATGTAGGGACGAGCTCTCACAAATGCTATTGGCAACCTAGAGCTGACTGGAAAATATGCAGAGGCTCTAAAACAACTTGGACAAAACCTAGAGGATGTTGCTAGCCAGGTAAGGAGTTTCTTTGAAAGAATTGAATCGTTCATACGAAAACTTACTATGCACTTTCATTAAATAATTTAAAATACCAAGTACTCACTTCTTATTATCAATTCCCATTTGCTATCATCTGTCTTGTGTTCTCATAGTTTTTGATGAGTCACGCTATGAAAGTTTATGGCAATTAAAGTCTATTGATGACTAGAATTCTTGTATTGCCACCCTAAGTTATGGATACGTTATTACAATGACTCAGGAGCCGGATGCTGCCCTTGGCAATGGTGGTCTAGGCCGTCTGGCTTCATGTTTTTTGGATTCATTGGCCACCCTAAATTATCCAGCCTGGGGATATGGACTTCGCTATAAATATGGCCTCTTTAAGCAGATCATAACAAAAGATGGTCAGGAGGAGGTTGCTGAGGATTGGCTAGAGGTACTGATAGTCCTTCCTTTTTACTGTTTGATCTCCAAAGTACCCCCTCTGGTTTTTAATATTTGTCGTTATGAATCCTTTCATCAGTTCAACAAGCTGAGAGAAGTTATCCTAATGTCAAGTATTAAAAACTGGAGAAAATATTTATTACCTTAGTATATTGGTCAGAATGGTTAGCTCTTAGTAGCTGTTTAATGGTCTGCCTGTTGGCCACATATTTTTAATATCTCTTTTAATATTTGACGCTATGACTCAGTTCAATTCAAGCTGACAGAAGTTGTCCTGATTTCAAGTATTAAAAACTGGAGAGAGTATTCATTATGTTGGTACTTTGGTCAGAATGTTTAACTGTTTAATGGTCTGCCTGTTGGCCTGTAATGGCATTCATTGCCACAAATTTATTGCAGATGGGTTATCCATGGGAGATTGTGAGAAACGATGTCTCCTATCCTGTGAAATTCTATGGTAGAGTTGTTGAAGGGACTGATGGAAGGAAGCACTGGATTGGAGGAGAAAATATCAAGGCTGTGGCACATGATGTTCCTATTCCCGGCTACAAGACTAGAGTAACTAATAATCTTCGTCTTTGGTCAACAACTGTACCATCAAAAGATTTTGACTTGGGAGCTTTTAACGCTGGAGATCATGTCAAGGCCAATGAAGCTCATCTAAATGCTGAAAAGGTCCGATTTGCATAAATTATCCTTTCTAGTAATTAACTCTCAACAATATAATGTTTGATAGGTTTCAGCTGACCAGTTACATCTATAACCTGATTTGGGGTTAGCTGTTTAACTTATCATTTGTTTCGCATCTAGCTCCACCTTCTGCTCAAAATTAATACAGAGTAAGCATCTGCACAAATCAAAAAATGGCTAACAAGATATGGTTCCCAATTCCCATGCTCCACAGCATGTGACTTGTATTGTTGTGCATTTTAGGCTATAGTTCATTGTGCTATACTGTGGGTAATATTCATATTTTTTTATGACCTCAAACTTTCTATCCCTATGTTTGCTTTAATGTTTTTTCTTTTCATTCCAGATATGCCATATATTGTATCCCGGTGATGAATCACAAGAGGGGAAACTTCTCCGCTTGAAGCAACAGTATACATTATGTTCAGCCTCACTACAAGATATTATTGCTCGTTTTGAGAGCAGAGCTGGTGATTCTGTCAAGTGGGAGGACTTCCCCTCCAAAGTTGCAGTGCAGATGAATGACACTCATCCAACTCTATGCATTCCCGAGTTAATGAGAATACTGATCGATATTAAGGGATTGAGTTGGAATGAGGCATGGAGTATTACAGAAAGGTATTATCAAGTGTTCGAGAGGATTATTCGTAATCGGGACACCAGTTTGATTTATTTCCATATAGTTTCTGCCTAAATTTATTTATTTATTTTATTTCCCATTCATCTTGCATTTCATAGGTGCTAATTTCCTGATCATTTCCAGAACCGTGGCATACACTAACCATACAGTGCTTCCTGAAGCTCTGGAGAAGTGGAGCTTGGATATAATGCAGAAACTTCTACCTCGACATGTTGAGATAATAGAAACAATTGATGAGGAGGTACTAGCTGTGCAGCAAAACAATCAAAATTTATGTTTTAACCTTTAAGTTTGACTTACATTTCTATTTTATTTATCATTGATCTGAAACAGCTGATAAACACCATCATCTCAAAATATGGTACCTTAGATACTTCACTGTTAAAAAAGAAACTGCAAGAAATGAGGATTTTGGACAATGTCGACCTTCCAGCTTCTGTTGCCAAGCTATTTGTTAAACCCAAAGAGAAAAAGGAATCTCCTTCTAAATTGAAGCAGAAATTACTAGTTAAATCTTTGGATACTGTTGATGAGGTTGAGGAGGAAACTGAATTGGAAGAAGAAGTGAAAGCAGAAGTTCTTTCTGAGACGACAGAGGAGAAAGTTAAATCTGCTGATGTTGAGGCAGAAGAAGAAGAAGATTCTGAGGATGAATTAGATCCATTTGTAAAATCGAATCCTGAGCTACCAAGAGTTGTCCGTATGGCAAACCTCTGTGTTGTAGGTGGGCATTCAGTAAATGGTGTAGCTGAAATCCACAGTGAAATTGTGAAACAAGAGGTGTTTAACAGTTTTTATGAGGTATTTACATGAGGCTTTGTGATCTTATTAGCAAACTGTTGTTATAATCATTTAGATATTCTATTTACCATCTGTTCATTCTCTGTCTTTCTTTTTTGACAGATGTGGCCAACTAAGTTTCAGAATAAAACAAATGGAGTGACTCCTAGGCGTTGGATCCGGTTTTGCAATCCTGAATTAAGTTCAATAATTTCGAAGTGGATAGGGTCAGATGACTGGATTCTTAACACTGACAAACTTGCAGAGCTGAAGAAGGTATTTCAAGTAGTTTTCCTATTTACTTTTAGTTAAATTTTTTGATCCCTTGTTTGCCTCTGGTGTCTGAGTGACATGTAGAACCCACCTATGTCACTGACAGTGGCAAATAAGGGATTATGTGAAATTGCAATGATAGGTAGGAAATTATCCTTACTTTTAAGTTGCCTTGTTAGGTGTAGTTTAGTTTGTACTAAATATATGTCCATGCTGTAACAGTTTGGTGATGACAAAGATCTGCAATCAGAGTGGCGTGCTGCTAAAAGGGCTAACAAGATGAAGGTCGTCTCTCTTATAAGAGAGAAGACAGGATATATAGTCAGTGCAGATGCAATGTTTGATGTGCAGGTATTTCCTAACGGAGAACATCAGGATACTAAAGCACATGTTTCTAATTATTCCAAGTCATCGCTTCAGTTCTAAATTTCAACTGAAGAAAAAACCTAGTTACCTCAACATATTCTCATTTTCTTATCACAAAATTTGCATATGTTGGTCGACTTAGTTTTCTTCACATGTATTTCTTAGGTGAAAAGGATACATGAGTATAAAAGGCAGTTGCTAAATATCCTTGGAATTGTCTACCGGTACAAGAAAATGAAAGAAATGAGTGCAAAAGAAAGAACAAAAAACTTTGTTCCAAGGGTATGCATATTTGGTGGAAAAGCATTTGCCACATATATACAGGCAAAAAGGATTGTCAAGTTTATTACAGATGTTGCAGCTACTGTAAACCATGATCCAGATATTGGTGATTTATTGAAGGTAACTTTGTCCTTTAGACACCATTTTGTATCGTTAAAGTTTCCGTCTGATATGACTTTGATTAATTGCCCCACTACTACGGAAGAAGTTGCACACTCTATGTTGATGCTTGTAGAACTACATTGTTTCAATCACACAACTGACGACCATATTGTTGGCTATTAAATTCCAAGGTGTTTTGCTTGTTATCCAGGTTGTATTTGTTCCTGATTATAATGTTAGTGTTGCTGAGACGCTCATTCCTGCCAGCGAATTGTCCCAGCATATCAGGTAATAATCTTGCTACTTACATTCTTCAGATAGATGCAACAAATTTTTACCTGAACTGGGTGGAAAATTTATTGTGTCTCTTTCATTTATTACAATATAACTATGTATTTCTTTGGGGATAACGCCATTCAGTGATACTACCACATTTTAAAATAGTAGTATTATATCTGCTTTGTTTAACACTCGTATTATCCATTCAGTACCGCTGGAATGGAGGCTAGTGGGACCAGCAACATGAAGTTTGCAATGAATGGCTGCATCCTTATTGGAACTTTGGATGGTGCAAATGTGGAAATCAGAGAGGAGGTTGGAGAGGAAAACTTTTTCCTTTTTGGTGCAGAGGCACATGAAATTGCTGGTTTGCGGAAAGAGAGGGCTGAGGGAAAGGTACGGCAAATTCATATACCGAATTACCGATGCTTTTTGTCATGCTAGTAAATCTCAATGTGCGGTCCACATAGGGGAGCTCAAGAAAATTCGTTATGTGACCGTTTTCTTTTCTGTACTTGCAGTTTGTGCCTGACCCGAGATTTGAAGACGTTAAGGAGTTTGTCCGCAGTGGTGTCTTTGGGACTTACAACTATGATGAATTGATGGGTTCTTTGGAAGGAAATGAAGGTTACGGGCGTGCAGATTATTTTCTTGTTGGCAAGGATTTCCCCAGTTACATTGAATGCCAGGAAAAAGTTGATGAAGCGTACCGAGATCAGACGGTAAGTTCTCTGACTGACACCTTTTTCTTTCTCGAATATGCAGGAGAGTTGAGCATCATTTCATTAAGAAGAAGAGTTGTAAAGTACAACAAACACCCCACACACCCCTAGCTGACTTTTACATTTGCGCCATGGACCAATAAACACGACACGTTAACAAAACTCCAAATCTAACCAGCAGCAGCGGGGAGTCTCACGAGCCCTCTAGCTCCAGCTAAACTCCACATCTGACCTTCCTCCTGAATGAGTGCTAGTGTTCTCTGAATGCTAGGTGATGCATTGTTTTTTTTTTTTTTTTTTTTTGATAGCACTAGGTGATGCATTGTTGAACACTCCGTCATTCCACTGCTTCCATAACACCCATGTGCCAAGGATGATTAGAGAGTTTACCCCTTTATATTCGAGGTTGTATGTACGTACAATGATAGTGCAAAACTTGTAGGGACAATTATGTTTTTACCCTCACTCTAAACTCTAATTGTGATTTTACCCTCACTTTTTTGACTTTGTGATTTTACCTACTGGGGGTAAAATCGCAATAGAATTATTCTGATTTTACCCCTACTGAGAGTAAGATTTGGCTTCATGTTGAAAAACCAGGGGTAAAATCACAAAGTCAAAGAAGTGAGGGTAAAATCAGAATTAGAGTTCAAAGTGAGGGTAAAAACACAAATGCCCCAAACTTGTATTATGATGTTTTGTACGTAGTGTTCTGTTTAGGAAAATTTATGCATAGTATTTCACTTCAGGGTGACTTAATCATAGAAACACTTTCAGCTTCAAATGGCATTATATGTGTGCGCTGAAAACATTAGTGTTTGCTGTCAGAACATCGACGCAACTTCTATTGCCAATCTTTAAAATAACCTTTTTTAAGTCAACTAAGCAATTCTAGGTAAATTTAATGCTAAATTTATCATGTTAGAAACTGCTGTACTTAGAATCTGCCATTTTAGTTCTAAAGAGTTTGAAAGGCTCCGCTCTGTTATGTTTTTCCTTCCTGCATTTATTTTTGCTCGCTTGTAAAAAAAATCTGAAAGGAGATAAAAATCTGCGTTTTCATTTGTTACTGGGTCAATGCGTACCTACGGATGCTCAAAATGCTAATTCATCCTAATCATGTATGTTCTCCTGCCCGCAGTTATGGACAAGGATGTCTATCCTCAACACAGCTAGTTCGGCCAAGTTCAGCAGCGACCGGACAATCCATGAGTATGCCAAGGACATCTGGAATATCAGCCCTGTGGTCCTGCCGTAGATAGGTGGACATCGGTGGCTTTTGCCGGCGACATCCATGGTCAAGGAGAAGTTGGTCACAACATTTGCCGCGGCTCCTTTGCAGAAAGTGCTGATCGCCTCAGTTTTGTGTAGAAAGACCCAGGCTGCTCAGGCAACGATGAAATTGTGCTGAAGTTGGTTATGGTAGTATGCTATGTATATCCGCTAATAATGCTGAGGCAGAAAGACCAGCATTGGCCGTTGCTTCTCTGTGGCGTAATCTCATTATCAGTGGTTGCTCCCTGTGAGATTTTGTATTCTGCTTTCGTGTACCTTCGTGTCGAAAAGGGTAGGAAAGTACAGGTAGGATGTAGTGCTTGGGTGACGCCTTAAGATTCTCCACCATTCATGGGGAGATCGGTGGGATCGTGTAGTGTGATATCTTTATCATGTCTGCGATCACGATCTCTAAGGTGAGAAGTAAGGGATATACGGGGTGATAGATATAGGATCAAAGGATAGAATTGACTTGAATTTAATATAAGGTACGTCACAGTAGAGAAGATATGGAGTGGATGTGAGACGGTTGATACGGTCGTAGCGGGTTTCTTTTTTCGTTGCACTTCACTTCCTTGTAAATTAGCTTTCTCTATTTTGTTTCCCTTTGTTATTGCTGTGGGTTTCATCTCTAAACCTACATCAACTTCTTGATTGTTGGGACTAAACGGCTTCGTAGTCCACGTGGTTGTTGATGTGAACCGAGTTTTTGTATGGGCCGGCTTAGGCTAGTCCCGGCAATTTTCCCCGTGGAGGCGGGTCCCCGCGGGGCTCCGACCCAATTGGGGCGGAGATGGGGGCGTTTTCCCCCGCGGGGCTAACGGGGCGGGGGCCCGATTCCTTAGCGGGTCGGGGACAAAAATATGTAGCCCAGCAACAAAATTAGAGCCCAACAAGCCCACCAACACTCCCCGAACCCTAGCCAACCGGCTCATTTCCTCTCCCCATCCCCAACTCAACCGGCCGCCTCTCCCTCCTCTCTCCTCGACTCCCGTCTCCATCGTCAGATCCGGCAGACTGCCGCCCTTCCTCCTCCTCCTCCTCCTATCTCTCTCTCTGCAGCCCGTGACGCCGCCGCGTCGCGGGCCGTCGCCTGCTACTCGCGCCGCCGCCGCCGAGGCACGCGCCATCGCCGCGTCGCGCGCAGCCGCTTGCCGTCGCGTCGCCGCCCCCGCGGGGCCCCGCCGGAGTTCGGGGATCCGTCGGGGCCGGGGCCGGGGGCAGAATTTGCCCGTTAGGCTGACGGGGACGAGGACGGGGCGGGGATGAAGCCTAACGGAGCGGGGATGGTATTCGTCCCCCCGGCCCCGCCCCGCCCCGTTGCCAGGCCGAGCTTAGGCTGCATGGATTCTTCTTGCTGAAATCCATATGGATCCCTTTTCTGCTTTCCAAAACCACAGCCGAGGGTCAGGTCAACTCTAGTCATATCGAGAACAATAGGAAATAGCTACAGGTCCGACTGGATAGCTAGGTTCAACACGATAGATGGTGTGCCATGAGTCAGTCCATTGGTTCATCATCTGGACAAAGGTTCACTTTCCTTTCAAGAAAGAATCTTGAACTAGTTGGAAGTCTGACTGGAATGAGCAATCCTTGTGCAAGCATATAGGCAGACAGGTCGCAAAGTTGGACTAGCGACCCACGTAGACGTTGTTTTTATGCTGTTGGAAAACGAAGAGTTATGCTGATTAAGAGGGTGTTCGTTTCTTTGACAAAAACTTTAGCAATACATAGATTAATTAAGCGTAATTAATTTAATGAAAGTAATTTTGTAATTATACTTTATTTAGGCTTATTAGATTCATCTCGTAAATTAGCACCTATTTGTCAAAAAAGTTTTGTAATTAAACTTTATTTAATACTCTAAAATAATAAGATTTTCTTTGATGCGTTTTGCCCTGTCGAAACGAACACCCGCAATACACTTGCTATCTGTAAGCTAAAAGAATAGAAAACATATTTCAGTAGTGCCTTTTCAAGGTTATTCTTTTTTTTTTTACGATTACACAATACAATTCAGACACTCACAACGCACGCACAGTCATTCGTTGTGTTTTTTCCCTTCTTTATCAAGAATTTGAATATCGTCATTCGTAAAAAAATAAAGCTTGAAATCAGGATATTCTGGAATAATGCAAGTCATTAGGGAATACAGGTGGGCCACAGAACGAATTGGTCCCACATTTCAATGATTTTAATTCTTCTGAAGTTTGGTACATGGAGCCGGAAGGCCTGTTACTGATGAAAGCTCATTGTGGACCATAACTAATGAACCTTTCAATTCATCCAGTGTCAGCATGAAGGAGTACAGCTAATGAGAATTAAGAATCCGTAGTACTTTCGTTGTTTATTTATGCCCAACCTCGTAAGAGAATTGGTCAACCTGTGATACTGATGCTGAACATTCGAATCCAGAGTCTATACCAGAAGACACATTTTGTGTCTCCAAATACACGAGACACAAATATTTAATTTGGAACCCCGCATAGTGAAAATAAAGGTATTATCACAGCTCTGATTTTTCTTTATTCCATCGTACTTTTTGTATATTTATAATTTGCCACCATGGGCGAGTAAATAAATTAAAAAGCTGCAATGCCGAATTTGCCCCTCGCCCACTGAATCCCCGAGACCAAGACCGCGAGAAAGTTCCAAAAATACCTAGCCTAGCCCTCCGACGCGTCTGCTCCAGACACCGATAAAACTCGCGACAGCGACCCCTCATTAATTAATTACCCATTTACCCCGCCCTCGATCGAAATAGTGCACGGCGCCTCACTAAAATCCACCACTCCAGCACCAGTAGAAAGCCCAAGCGAAGCAAGGCAAGCCAAGGCAAGCCCTTTCTCCAGACCAGCTACCAAGCTAGCCAGTGACAGTGAGGACTCTCGCCGTCGCACTCGCAGCGACGGTGGCGGCTTTGATCGGATCCGCCCGGGGTGTGTCCATGGCCGGCGCCGCCGGAGACAGGCCAGATGGAGTCGGCGACTGGCCGTTCGCCGGCGCCGACGCTTTCCCGGAGTTCTCGTCCGTTTTCGCGGAGCTCGGCTGGCCGGGCGGGTTGGCGGCGGGCGCCGGGGACCAGCCGGTGCTGGATCTGCCTGAGGCGGCGGCGCCGCCGGCAGAGCTGGCGCGGCCGGACGAGGTCATGGCGCCGGCAAGGTCGGGGGACGCCGGCGCGTCGTCGAGCTCAAGCGGCGATGGCGACGGCGCCGCGCCGGGGAACGGCGATCAGAAGCCGGCCGCCGAGGCAGTGTAAGTGCACGGTCGTAGCGGTAGCGCGAGCCAAAGCTGGCCGGCGTCTCGTCTGGTTCGCCGGCGAGCGGCGGCAATTCGATCGGGAGCACGAAAGTGAGGCTCCGCGACACGTTTTTACGTCGGCGTCCGGAAGGGGCAATCTCGTAAATAGGTAGCGGGCGGCATGGCTACGCGTGATCCGCCGCGTGCCGCGTCGGCTCCCGCGCCGCGCCGCGATTTGCGTGCGCGGATTGTTCACGCGGTTTCCTTTGTTTTTCTCCTCCTGTCTCCCCCCATTCTTTTATGCTTTCTACATTTTGCCAAGATTTACTATTGCCTGCTGCTCATAGACTATTCACGTGTTCGTATGCATACGCGTAGCAGTTCTCGTTCTTTCCTGCCAATAGATCCAAGCATTCAAAAGTTGCACTGGGGTCAAATTAACATATGTTCGCGTAACACTTTGTGGAGGAGAATGCTTCAAAAGTTGTTCAAAAAGGCATTAACATTGCTTGATCCAAATCTTTGGTCATGAGTCATGACTAACGCAAGTTTTCCCCGTAGTCTTCATGTTCTAGTGTTATGAATGAGTTGCGTTTCTCCATCCTCGCTTGCATTTTTCTCGCTGATCCGCATGTCAGCAGCGTTGGCGGCGAGCGGCATCTAGTGGGGTGTGGTGTGGTCACCTCCGTCCTGCGCTGATCGACCGACCAATTTCTTTGTCTTACCTACCTTTGCCGAGTTCAGTGCACATTAAATCCTGCACTCCAGGTGCTTACACAGCATTTACTGTTGTCCCTGCACAAACGATCGAGATCCGCTTGGCATGGCGTGCCGGCAGTACGACAGCACAGGGAAGTTGCTGAACGAGTAGGAGTATGCAGTATCAGTTCCACGTAATTAATCAGCATATTTTGCGTCTATATGCAGGAGCGTCAAGCCTGCGCCGGCGAAGAAAGGGCAGAAGAGAGCGCGGCAGCCGCGGTTCGCGTTCATGACAAAGAGCGAGATCGACCACCTCGAGGACGGTTACAGATGGAGGAAGTACGGCCAGAAGGCTGTCAAGAACAGCCCGTTCCCAAGGTGATTTTATATTCCTTGTGTGTGCTCAGCAGCATACTATATAAGAGTATAATTATATCTCATTTTATGTAGGAGTATATGCAAGTATATGTGGTTCGCAAAAAAAATACTAATAGTATAGTATATTATCAGCTTTACGAAATGTCTAAATTAGAACATACATTTTCGGGCAAAGAAATTGACTTAAACACGCCCATATTAGCCTGCACAGTGTTTATCATGATGTTGTTTGTTTCTTCTTCCAATTGTTCACAAGCATTAGCTTTCGGTAAAAGGGTACCGCAGGTTTTCTAAAATAAAACGATATATGAAGATGCATTGCGTTATTGATTTTAGCAATGTAATCATTTATTTAACTGTATGATCACACAATATTATTGCTATGCATGTACTATGAATTTATTGATATCATGGTGTACCGAGAGATGGCCAACACGTTTGACAAATTTGTAACAAATTTATTGAGCAGGAGCTACTACAGATGCACCAACAGCAAATGCGCTGTGAAGAAGCGCGTGGAGAGGTCTTCAGAAGACCCCTCCGTTGTGATCACCACCTACGAAGGCCAGCACTGCCACCACATCGCCATGGCCTCGTTCCAGCGCGGTGCAGGGGTAGCTCACTTCCACAGCGCAGCGGCCGTCGCACTTGGCGAGCAAACGCCCTTCGTCCCGGCGCAACGGCTCTACGGCCTTCCCTCGTTGCACCCACGGAGCTCGCCATCCTCCTCGGAGACCGCCGTCACCTCGGCGTTGACAGCTTTGCAGCATCTCAACGGCAGCGAGGAGCTGCGGAGAACAAGCTATAACGAGAGGGTGTCCATGGCACTGTCGCCATCGACGCCGTCGTCGTCGTCGTCAGTGCCTCCGGCCATTTCAGTTGAGAAGGGGCTACTTGACGACATCGTGCCTCATGGAGTAAGACATGGCTGATGGAAATATACGGTAAGGAAATTGGGCTAAAAACAAAATTTACTAATAACGATCTGGTAGTATATTAATACGTGCATGATCGTAATAAGCAAATGACACGCCTCCAAACTAAATCTGAGGAACCATGGCGGTTTTCATTTTAGGATGTAGATTGAAGGGGCATTTATATAACTAGTCTCCTTAAGTGCATAATCTAGTTGTATAAATTGAGTAGGATATTTGCATTTTTTTCTCAATCTCACATTTCTTTGTGTGTACATTGCCATTTATTTGTTTGTGCTGCTGCCGCTTTAATGTATGTACGTCATATAGATCTTGTTTGCTCCATGCATATATACATCTTGTTGCGTGGACGACTTGTATATGCACGGCAATACGGATGGCATGTACTAGTTGGCAGAAATTGAATGGCAATTCCGTGCCATGGTGCAACCAATATAAACATATGACGATCTTGGTGTCTACTAGCTAGCTTGCTAGTACGTGTAATTTAATGGATTTTTAGGGATAAAAATTGTAATTTGCAGGTAGTATGGCAGAGGATAATATATAGACACGTGATGCTCCACATGTTAATTCTAATAATTTTTATTGTCTTGTTTCATTTTGCTTTATTTGTCTTGGTTTTAGCTACTTCTTTCCCCATGGCCATGGTAGCTAGCATTCAAGTTAATGAGTAGTAGAGAATAAAATGCAACAGATCATTAGTAATGCCAATCCCTATCTTCCAGCATACTTTTTTTTTTTAGACCGCATACTTGGATGCCATTATCTAGCTAGATAAAAAATAAAGAAAAGGCATCGATGCTCCATACGTTCATATTTGTTAATGTGTACGTTCATATTCGTCCATCGATGACTCGTGTGTGCGTTCATATTTGTGCACATGGAACAGACCAATTCCCACTCTTAATGTGTACTGAGTACTCCTATCTCACTGTTCAACTATGTTTGAGTGAATTGAGCTACGGAGTTTGATCCAATTCATGTGCGCCCATTTGTTGCAGACTTATGTTCCCGCGTACTATCTGAAGTCATGTCCTGGCCGGAGACCGTTGGATGGAATTGAAGCAGATCAAGCAGTTACGGTCTCTCTCCTGCGGCATTCATCAGCAGAATGAGCATTGACCAGATAACGCATGTGGATTATAGATTGTATATACTATTAATTAGCATTGGGTAGACATCCTTTTGATGGGCTGGTAGCCAATTTATCCATTGATTTGCTAGTATCAGTCGCGATGTCGGATAAACTAGAGCTTCTCGCAGCAATTTTTGTGCCGAATGAAAACTATCTTCAGGTCACTTTGCGCTTGGTGCAACCTTGGTCTAGTTCATTGAAACTAATATTGTTCAAAAGACCTTAAATCTCCCTGTGACTAATACAAGGAATCTAGCTGTAAAGTTGCTGCACCATCCACTCCAACTTTTATATCCTGCGAACCCTACTTGGAATTAATTTGGCGTGGATAGAATGTTCCCTCCTGTTTCTAGTACTGATGTGCTACGTGAGATGATCCGATCCCGGTGTTCACATGCAGATGGCAGATGCAGGCCCGACTCCTTTTAATAGCTTGTCGTATGAAAAAGAGGACGGGCAATGCATGAACCTCCGTATCTAGCTATAGCTTAGGTGTGGTTGGAACCTTTTATTTTTTCAATTAGAGAGGAAAGTCCCTATCCATTGCAACAACGACGCTATTAAGTTTCAATATCCTTTCGCATCCATCGTCCCCAGCGACTGTGACCCGGGAGAGAGTGAGATGCTAGCGCGTTGTTTTTTCTGGGTCGGTGCTCGCCGGCTGGCTCCTGCAAAGGAGCGACGCCGTGTGAACCGGAGCTTTACGAAGTGACACTTTCGGAGCGGGCTGCTGCCAGTCAGTCATGCTGCCGTCGTCTGGAACGCGTCGGCGCGAAAGTGCGAGGAAAAATAAAGCTGCTCCACTCACGCGAGCGCAGCGGCGGGGCGTGGATACGTGCGTGCTCGATCGTTTGTCTCTAGTGAACCACTTGGCGCGCTTGACTTGCTCATGAAGCTCCCCGGCACTTGGTTTACAGACAGCAGGCTGATTCGTCGGCATTTGGTTTACGGAATGGGTGGCTGACTTGACGAACAAGCTCCGTCACCCCATAACAGCCTGTAGCGTGACGCGCTAGCAGTAGGGCGTCGGCGCCCCGGCAGGGCACGTGTGAAGTAGCGTGACGCGCTGTGAAGTAGCGTGACGCGCTAGCCGTGTGCCCGTGTTCACGATGCACTGCACGCACCGCCCCGGCAGGGCAGCCGCTGGCTCGGTCATGAACACGGGCACACGGCGTAGGGCACGCAGCTAAGCCCATCGCAGCTTCGATTCCTCCACACACTTACCAAATCGGCGTGCGTTTCGGTTCGGTCCATTCCGATGCGATGCGATGGGCCGCCGCTAGCTTTCGTCGGGTGGACGGAGGTTAGAGGGGAGAGATGGTTTTGGGCTGGTGGTCGATCCAGCTCAACTCTGGTGCAACGGGAACGGATTAGAGTGGCAAATTTTTTTTTTGAGATCGATTAGAGTGGCAACTGATTATGCTGGGTTCCTTAAAAAAAAATGATTGTGCTGGGGCTGTCAGAAACATCCAAGGTGAAGGTATGGGGAACTACGGCCATATTATGAAGGAAATAAAGGCAAGGCAAGGTAGCTTCACCATAGTCGAGTTTGTGCATGAGCATCGAGACTCGAATGTAGACGCGCATGTGTTAGCTAGAAGTTCAATTTACCTTTCTTTAGGTAGGCATGTGTGGTACTTAACTCCGCCAGAGGGAGTTTGTAACTTGTTCCCTCCTTTTGATTAATAAATGACGCAGTTAACCTAAAGAGCGTAAGCGGTCCGGACTCTATTTCCCAATGATACTAGGCAAATAAATCAAAATGAAACAGTATGGAACCCATAATTTCCCAATGAAGATTTAGATGCATGGAGTTCAATTTTAATTTCTCAATGAACAATCATCAAGATTTAGACGCACGGAGTTCAACTTTCATTCGCACCTACTCGTGCATCACATTTCGTTTGTAGCAATCTTTGATTCTTTATTCTGGTTTTTCTCTATTTCTGAGCAGGGAAGGTGGATAACCTCTATTGGGATGGTGACATGATAAGGAGCCAGAAAACAAGCTGGACGATGAACAGCCGACGGTATGCCAGGGATGCGATGAGGGCCTTAGGACGAGAGAGGGCGATGAGAAAACTGAACAACAAGTCGGGCTGATGACCAGCCTAGCAGGCAATAGCCCTTGCCTAAGAGTGGCAACGAGCAAGCGGGAGTGCAGGACGGACAACCAGCTATGTGGCGAACAAGTAAGCATGACAACGAGCTGGGGCAACAACCAGTTGAAGTACTGAATGACATGATTTGTAGGTGACGGATGTGACTACGCAAGAAATGTGGTGTGTGGTGACAACAACCCTTTGTGTGTGTGTGTGTGTGTGTGTGTGTGTGTGTGTGTGTGTGTGTGTGTGTGTGTGTGTGTGTTGGGGGGGAGGAGGAGGCGGGGAGGGGCGCAATGAGCAGCCGACGACGTGACAAGTATGCAGGGAGGCAGCGCGTGATGGCAGCGGCCCTGAGTCGGGGGTAGGAGCGAGCGGGCGAGTCGAAAAACAAATTTAAGCGAAGAAAGCAAAAGGGGCGATGAGAGCCTTAGGACAAGAGAGGGCGATGAGCAAAATGACAACAAGTCGGGGTGACGACCAACCTAGCAGGCAGTAGGCCTTGCCTAAGAGTGGCAACGAGCAAGCGGGAGTGCGGGACAACCAGCTATGTGGCGAACAAGTAAGCAGGACAACAAGCTGAGGCAACAACCAACTGAAGTATTGAGTGACATGATATGTAGGTGAGGGATGCGACTACACAAGGAAGACGGTGTGTGGTGACAATAACCCTTTGTTTGTGTGTGTGTGTGGGGGGGGGGGGGGGGGGGGGGATGAGACGAACAACAAGCTGAGGCAACGACCAGCCGAACAACGCAACGAGGAAGATGGGGAGAGTTGGGCGGCAACAACCCTTGGTCAAGTTGGGGCGACGACCAGCCAAGCGGCATTGATAATTTTCTCTTTACTAAACTGTGTTACTAAACTCTCGTTTTTTGGACGGCATATACTGGATTTTTCTCTTTACTGATCTGGATTACTTTGGGCTCGATAAGGGGTTACTGGTACCACCGTTTGCCATTGAACATAGAGGGCCAGAGACTCCTCATAGGGCACGGTCTTGTGTTTGACCGTACAGGAGTGGTCAAACCTGTCGGCCGACCTGGTCCCAGGAGAGGACACGGAAACCTCAGGTACCGTATGCATTTCTACAGAGGTTTTGGTTCTCCAATTGATCTCAACTACTAGCATGACACAACATACCATCGAGCACCAGATAAAAAAGACAATCAAGTATAAAGTGCCATAGAGCTAAAACTAGAACTAATTGTGAAGGGTACATGTCTCTTAAAATAGATGGTGAGGGCTATGTAGTGTATGACCTAGTATTGAAACACAACCATCTCCTTCACTTGCCAGAAACCTTGCACTTAATGGTGTCAAATAGAAAAATTTCAGAAGTACAAGCTTTTGAAATTGAGACAGTTGATGATTCAGGGATTGGGCCAAGAGTTGCGCACAAGTTAGCTAGTCGCCAAGTCGGTGGATCGTTTAATCTGAGCTATACTCGCCTTAATCACAAAAATTATTTGCAGACCAAGCATGAACGTGAGATGGCATCTGGAGAAGCAGGAAGTATGTTGAAGTTTTTCAAGATAAAATTTCAGAGAATCATTCATTTCAATATGCTTTGCTAATGGATTGTGAAGAACAAATAGTAACGTGTTGTGGGTTGATGCTAGATGCTTGTTGATTATGCACATTTTGGGGACGTTGTCACTTTTGACACTACTTTTGGGACAAACAAGGAGTCAAGGTCGTTTGGAGTCTGTTGGATTCAATCATTTCAGAGAAATAGTGATCTTTGGTGTTGCTCTTTTATATTCTGAAACATTTGAGTCCTTCAAGTGGCTGTTTGAGACATTTGTCCAAGCACACAATGGAAAAAAACATAGAACAATTTTTACAGATTAGGATTTTGCAACGGGAAAAGTTGTGAAGGAGGTGTACTCAGAAGAAGATTAGGATTTTTACAGATTAGGATTTTCATATAATGTAGAACGCTATCAAACATCTGTCTAATGAGAAGAAGAGTGAGTTTCCCTCAAGAAAGAAGAAAAGTGAAGACTCAAGTATTTTGTCTAATTTTAGTGCTTGCATGTTTGAGTATGAAGACAAGGAAAAAATTGACACAGAATTTTCCACCTTGAGGAACAAAGCGCAAAAGCAAACTTGGTTGGACACTATCTACAAGTTGAAAGAAAAATGGGCCATCGGTTTAGGGTGTTTTCACACTAGGAATGAGAAGCACACAATTAAGTGAGAGCGTGAACAGTGACTTGAAAAATCATTTGAAAGTAAATTTTGATATCCTCTGTTTTCTAAGGCATTTTGAAAGGGTGGTGCAAGAGAAAAGAGACAAGGAACTGCAATCTGAATTTGATTCAAGAAGAAAACAACCCAGAATCAAAATAAGGACACCTATGTTGTTGCAAGCAAGCAAGCTGTACACACCTATTGTTTTTGAAGCTTAATATGAAAGGTCCATAGCATCATGCACTAAAGTATTGGATGGAAATAATGAATATCTTGTTGCCATCGCAAGTCTTCATAAAGAACTAATCTTTGAGGATGAGTACAAAGTTGTTGGTAATCCCTTCGAACAAACTGCTACATGCAGCTGCAAGCAATTCAGTAGTACTGGCATATTGTGTGGTCATTTTTTGAAAGTTCTTGACCTAATGAACGTTAAGTTACTGCCGTCACATTATGTACTAAAGCGTTGAACACGTGAGGCAAGGCGCGGAAGGGAACTGTACAATACATACAGGGAAGAAGCATAATTGAAAATCCGAAGTTAGATGCTATGCATCTCTACAAAATTCTTTCATATAAATTTTACAATTTGGCGCAACAAGTACTCAATTTTCCAAAAAGCTTCATGTTAGTGGCCAACACACTTGACAACCTGAGTAGGCAAGTTGAGGACCAACATGTAAGTGCTAGCACTGCCAGACTCAACAGGAAGTTCAGGCACCAAATATTGAGCTGAGTAGTGCACGATTTAAGAAGAAGGAGGTTCCGACAAGAAATGCTACACGACAGAAAAAATGGTTTGAGGTAAAACGCAAGGCAGTCCGAAAAGTACAGAGTACAACTAAAGCAGAAGTAGGGAAATCAGAGGTATGTGTTGAATAAAAAGTGGAGTATGTGTTATTTTTACCAAGTTTCTTTGAATATTTTTTGTTTTGTTTTACAGAGTCCAAGTACTGACCTCAATGCTCAAGAATTGTTGCTTTAGTGAAGCTCGTATTTGAGCAGTACTTTTGTGCTAGCAATCCTAAACTCAGATATGAAATGTTAGTATGCACTGGTTTATGGATCATATATTCAGAATGTCTGATCTGGATTCTTTTTGTAAGCTATGACAAAGAATCAAGATTATGCAAGAATTTTAGCTGCCTGAGTTGCAGGTTCGCAAATCACAATAACCAGGCTTTACTGGGCTGCTTTCACGGCTGGGCCGGCAAAAATCCACGTATTTTGGTGGGGGTCGATTAGAAGAAGGAGCAGCGTTAGATGCAACCAACATCGAATATCCCTTTACTGCACGGGCATGCAGTAAACATCAAACGTTAGGCGATCCGCGCCCCCACAGAGAAGCCCGGTAAGG
The DNA here is from genome assembly GCA_007726485.1 of Eragrostis curvula. Taxonomy (NCBI): domain Eukaryota; kingdom Viridiplantae; phylum Streptophyta; class Magnoliopsida; order Poales; family Poaceae; genus Eragrostis; species Eragrostis curvula. Next base: position 42,757 of record RWGY01000999.1, read on the forward strand.
ATCCCCTAACGTGAGCTGCCCTCACTGACCCGTGGGCCCGGCCCCACGAGTCAGTGGGCACGGCACGTGTGCAGTTACTGTAGGGGGATCCCTGCCCGAGAAGCCACCATCCCTTTCTTTTTACCCACATGAATAAAATAGTTTTTAGTATTTGTATATGGTTCGAACACAAGTTTCCAGGTGGGTACGATTCCTTTACCAAGCGCATGGTTCCATTTTTCGATACCAAGAAGCTACTCTTTATTTAGAGCAGGCCCAATAGTGGGCGCGTCGACCGGTATGTCAGGCTTTTGGTCAGAGAAATCAGGAAAGAGAGCGTGGCTTGTCGCGGCAGGACGAGCCGGTCGCGTGGGTTCTTTGTCTGATGAATGGTGGGTCCAAAAGTGAATAGTTGAGACAAGTTAGTTGTATGCTTGTCTATTTGTTTGTCTACAAGACAAGTACTTGTCTCAACTATTGGGCTTGCTCTTATATAGCTCGTGCACTCGTGCTGGCTGTCAACCTCGATCATTTCTCGATCGGAACACAGTTGTGAATTTTCAGTGAGAGCCAGATGGGCACGGCCACCGCGGCGCCTCACGTCATGGTTCTGCCGTTCCCGGCGCAGGGCCATGTCACGCCACTCATGGAGCTGTCGCACCGCCTCGTGGAGCGCGGCTTCGAGGTCACCTTCGTCAACACCGAGCTCATCCACACGCAGGTGCTCGAGGCCCTGCGGCCGGCCAATGGTGGCGCCGGAGGCAACGAGCTGGAGCTGGAGGGGATTCACCTGGTGTCCATTCCTGACGGGATGTCCGACGGCGAGGACCGCAGGGACCTCGGCAAGTTCCTGGACGGGCTCATGCGGCACGTGCCAGGCTATGTGGAACAGTTGATGAGGGAGACAGAGGCGTCGGGGAGGGCTAAGGTGAAGTGGCTCGTCGGGGACCTGACTATGGCGATGTGCTTCGAGGCTGCAAGCAGGCTCGGCGTCCGGGTGGCTGGCTTCGGTCCGGCGTCCGCGGCGTGCTTCGCGACGACGATCAAGATTCCTCAACTGATAGAGGACGGCTTCATTGACGAGAAAGGTATGGATTTTGTGTTTGTATGGACTACCTCTCATAATTATTGGACCATGAGTGAATTGTTCAACTCTGTCAAATTAGCTAGGTGTACATCAAGCGGGCCCTGTAATCTGTTCTAGACATAGTAGAGTGTTCGGGTCTGGATCTAAGGGAAAAGGACGTGAGGATTAGTACCTTCGTGTGACGATTGTGCAGGAGCCGCCATTGTGGCGACTGGCGGTGAGTGAGTGACGGCGGCGGGCGACGGCGACGTGGTGGCGGCGGCTTCCCGTTGCCTCAGCGCCCCCTCGGGATCGGGATAGGGTTTGTTGGTGGGTGCGGTGCTCACGGCGAACCTCGTGTCGTGAGCCGCCGGCCCCCACCTCCTTTTATATGGCGCTGGCAACAGGGGCCCACCAACCAAGGGTTCGGTTGGGCGCCTCCGATCAGGGCGCGATCAAGGGCCGCTGGCCTTTGGGCCTGCGGGCTTAGAGATCAACCTAACAATCTCCCCCTTGATCTCATCTTTTATCTTTCTTTTCTGTTTCACTTGTCTCATCACAGATTTATGCATAGAGCATGTCTCATCGTCACGGTCATATCCTGCCGATAGAATCAACAGCTACAATACACGCCTCCATTCTGAAACAGTCCTTTATTCTTTATGGGCCTCTTTAGTCCAGAGATCATAGGCTGTCCCTTAACCCCATGCCGGCTACGTGTTCCTTGAACACGCTGGGTGGTAAGCCTTTCGTTAGCGGATCCACGAGCATCTTCTCTGTACGTATGTGCTCGAGACTTATGGTTTGATCTCGGACTCTATCTTTCACAACATAATACTTTATGTCAATGTGCTTGGTAGCGGCACTTAACCTGTTGTTGCGTGCATACGAGACTGCGGGTTCATTGTTGCAGTACATCTTTTGTGGTCTTGAGATGTCGTCAACCACTCTTAAACCGGGTATAAGTTTCTTTAGCCAATTCACCTGTCCTACGGCCTCGAAACAAGCAATAAACTCTGCGTGCATTGTGGACGCTGCAGTGATACTTTGCTTGCAACTTTTCCATGATATGGCCCCTCCCGCGAGAGTGAGCACATATCCCGACGTCGATTTTCTGTTATCTCCTGCAAAATCAGCATCTGCATATGCCGTGATTTGCAGAGAATCTGTTCTTCTGTATGTCAACATGAGGCCTTTTGTTCCTTGCAAATAGCGCAGAACTTTCTTTACTAACTTCCAATGTTCTGGTCCTGGATTACTCTGGAATCTACCAAGCAACCCGGTAACAAAAGCAATGTCAGGGCGTGTGCACACTTGTGCATACTGTAAGCTTCCGACAGCTGAAGCATATGGTACCGATTTCATTTGATCTTTTTCATATTGATTCTTTGGACATTGAAAGTCCCCATATCTGTCGCCCTTGACTATGGGAGCAGGTGAAGCACTGCATTTGTGCATATTGTATTTCTTCAGGACCTTTTCTATGTATGTCTTTTGTGATAGTCCCAATACCCCCTTGGATCTGTCTCGGTGAATTTCAATTCCTAAAACGAATTTTGCTTCACCAAGATCTTTCATTTCGAATTGTGAGGACAAGAATTTCTTTGTTTCTAGTAGTAGACTGACGTCACTGCTTGCAAGCAGGATATCATCCACATACAGGATTAAGAAGATATACTTTCCATTCTTGAACTTTGCATATACGCAATCGTCCTCCACATTCTGTTCAAACCCGAAACTTTTAATCGTACTGTCGAACTTCAAGAACCACATTCTTGAAGCTTGCTTTAACCCATAAATCGATTTCTTTAGGCGGCATCCCATCTTTTCCTTTCCTTCCACAACAAAACCTTTTGGTTGTGCCATGTAAAATTCTTTATCTACATCCCCATTTGGGAACGCCGTCTTTACATCCATTTGATGCAATTCTAGATCAAAATGAGCCACAAGGGCCATAATGACTCTGAAGGAATCTTTACATGAGACTGGAGAAAATGTCTCATGATAGTCAATTCCCTCTTTTTGCGTATAGCCTTTTGCCACAAGTCGCGCTTTGAACTTTTCTATATTCCCTTGTGAGTCATATTTGGTTTTGTAGACCCATTTACAGCCTACTGGCTTGACTCCTTCAGGAATTTCTACTAAGTCCCAAACATCGTTGGTACTCATTGATCTCATTTCATCTTCCATGGCTGCTAACCACTTAGACGAATGCTCGCTTCTCATGGCTTCTTCAAATGAGGTAGGGTCATCCTCCATTTGATATTCTTGATAACTCTCAGTGTTATATACTTCATAATCACTGGAAATAGCCGACCTCCTTGCTCTTTGAGACCTTCTAGGGGCCTCTACATTTTGCTCATTTTCCATCGGAGGTTGTACCTCCGCATCTGGAGCATTTTCTATTGGAGGTTGTAGCGGCTCCCCTTGTTCTGCAGCAATGGGCTCTATAGGATCCTGAGGGACAGGTTCCACATTTTCATTCGTTGTTGCCACAGGAGGAACCACCACAGGGGTTGACATCACAGTGTCTCGCACTGTCGGTGCAGCCACAACGGGCAGTGAGAAGAAATGTTCTTGAATCACTGGATTGGGCGCATACACCCGCTTCTCCTCAAGATCAATCTCTCGAACTGCCACGCTCCCCCGAACCATTTGTTCTTCTAAGAAGGCAGCGTGTCTTGTTTCTATAAACTTTGTGTGTCTATCTGAACAGTAGAACCGATATCCCTTTGATTTCTCTGCATAGCCAATAAAATGGCAGCTCACTGTTTTGGGATCTAATTTCCCAATGTTCGGGTTGAATATCTTTGCCTCAGCAGGACTCCCCCACACCCTTAGGTGATTCAATGAGGGTATTCTTCCTGTCCACAACTCATACGGTGTTTTCGGCACCGCCTTAGATGGTACTCTGTTGAGAATATATACGGCGGTTTTTAATGCCTCCATCCATAAACTCACTGGTAAAGTGGAGAAACTTATCATACTCCGTACCATATCCATTAAGGTGCGATTGCACCTTTCTGCCACTCCATTCTACTGAGGGTCGCCCGGCATTGAATACTGGGCTACTATGCCTTGTTCCTGTAGGAACCTTGCAAAAGGTCCTGGAACTTGGCCATATGGGGTATGCCGACCGTAGTATTCCCCTCCACGGTCGGATCTGACTATTTTTACCTTTAAATTGTGCTGATTTTCAACTTCAGCCTTGAATATCTTGAATTTATCTAAAGCTTCTGATTTTTCTTTGATTGGATAGATGTATCCATAACGGGAATAATCATCTGTAAATGTTATGAACGAATCATATCCATCTATGCTTTTAACTGAGAAAGGACCGCAGATGTCAGTGTGAATTAGCTCTAAAACACCTGCGCTATGCTCAGCAGTTTTCTTTGTTATCTTTACATATTTTCCTTTAATGCAATCGATGCATTGCTCTAAATCTGATAACTCTAAAGCGGGAAGAATATCTGTTTTAATGAGTCTTTCTATTCTCCCCCTCGAAATGTGGCCCAAACGACAATGCCACAATTTCGATGATTCATTATCTTTTCTCTTTCGCTTTCTAATATTAACATCTGTAGATACAATTGCATTCACATCAGATAGGGAATTCACACTATCACGCAGCGATAACAAATAAAGATCATTTCTCTTAAAAGCAATAGTAGCAACTGTATCACCAATCTTTATTACACATCTGCCATTACCAAAATGACAATCAAATCCATAATCATCTAGACGAGACACACTTATTAAGTTCCTCTGTAATGTGGGTACATAAAAAACGTCTCTAAGTAATAAACTAAAGCCGGTGTCAAGCTCTAAGAGAAGATTTCCAACTGCTTCGACATCTGCTTCGACTCCGTTGGCAACCTTAATTTGCCTTTCGCTTCTTTGAGTGGTTCTCGTCGAACGGAATCCCTCTCTTTTCCATGATCATCTTTAAGTAATTGGGACAATCTTTCTTGTAGTGTCCCATGCCCAAGCAATGCATGCATTGGTCTTTTCCCACAGTGAATTGTCCTTCTTTGGGTCTATGCTGCTGGGAGGACTGTCCCTGGAAAGGCGGAGGGCCTCTTGCCTGAAACTGCTGAGGACCTTTTCCCTTAGAGGAGGAGGAGGAAGGATTCCCATTCTTGTTCTTGGTCTTCACAAAGTTGACAGAAGACGGGGGCAGTCTTTCCTCTTCTTGCACACACATTGCAATGGCCTTCTCTATGTCCCATTTCTCTGGGGACATGTTGTACCCAACAATGAAGGTATCGAAGGTCTTTGGCAACGAAGCAAAAACCAAATGGACGATGTGATCATCCTTGAAAGCAAGGCCCATTGGTTTAAGTTTGTTGTTTATATTGACCATGCGATGTATGTGCTCTCTTATCCCACCACCTGTGTACCTCTCTATGACCAGCTGTTTTATCAACTGGGTAGCATATGTCTTTGAAGAGCCAGTGTACTGACTCTTTATCTTTGCAAGGTACTCAACAACAGTGGGACAATCTGTAATTGACCCCATGATGGAGGCCTCTATAGTGTTCTTTACCACTGCCAAACATTTCTTGTTGGCAGGGAACCAAGCAGCATACTCAACATCATAGCTGTCTTTGCTTGCCTTGTAGGCAAGCTCTCTAGCTGACCAAGCAGCATCTGTCTCATCCTCTCCTCTTTCTGGCTGCTCAGGAGCTGCAGGGACTGGTGCAGACAGCACCCAGTCAAGGCCAGCAAGAGTGAAGAAGAGGTCTAGCTTCTTGTTCCATTCTCCATAATTATCTCCTTTAAGCACTGGGATATCATTGATGGTCATCATCATAGATAGCCCTCCTGAAATACATTTCAAAACAGGTGAGAACAACATGATAACATAATACATTGCATGCCTTACGATACTTTTTGCATTAAAACTATATCACCTTTGGGCAGAAATAGAAATAATGCATAAAAAATTGTCTATTAAATCACAATATTGCCATTATCAACTTTGGTCAGAAAATGGCAATATCAAGATTGATTCTGAACAGGCTTCTATGAATTGAAATCAAATTCTCCCTTTGGTTTGAATTTAAAAACAATGCAAACAATGAATAATCAATTATCTATGCAGCGGAAACGTTAATAATCTGTAGTAAAACCTTAAACAGAAGCAAAAAACACAATTATCTAGCCTCTGGAAAAATTATCTCTTTGGTTCAAATTTAAACAGAGGCAAAATCTATCAAAATCCATTCAAATTCGCTTCTGGAAAAAGTTTAAACTAATTCAAAAACAATCTGTTTTCTATTCTGTTTTTGGCCCGAAAACGAAATCTCAGCCCAATTCAGCCCGGCCCAAACGCGACGCGCGCGTCCCATACCCCGCGCGCGCGCGCGAAAGCGCCCGCAAGTGGGCCGGCCCGGCCTGTCGACGGGTTTTCTCACCCCCGCCGCGATCCTGTCCGTCGATCTCCATCGGACGGCCACGCGCGCGTTTCGGAGGAAACAAAAACCCGCGGCGCACAGCCCTCCTGAAACCCTAGCCCATTCTCTCTGCGCCCTCCTTTCTCCTCCCCACGCAGCCGCGATGCGCGATGCAAGGCGACGACGGCGGCGGCCAGAGAAAAGGAAGACGGCGGCACCGCCGCAGCCCCCTTCGCCCGCGCGCGCGTCCACCCGAGGGTGAACGCGCCGCCGTCGAGCGGCGCTGTGACGGTGCCAAGTTCTCTGTTTGTCTGTAGACGTCGCGCACGCGCACGCCGGCGTCCCGGCGGCGAGCGGCGGCGGGCTCTGGTCCGCGTGGACGCGGTGGACGGCACGGCGGAGCAGGTAAGCACCAACCGGCCTTCCTCTGTTATTCTTGATCTAGGGTTAGGGTTGCTGTTCATGAATCAAAAACAAAAACATCTCCTTCTACAATTCTGCGACCCGATCTAGATCTACGCACTAGCAAGGCTCTTGATACCATTGTTCAACTCTGTCAAATTAGCTAGGTGTACATCAAGCGGGCCCTGTAATCTGTTCTAGACATAGTAGAGTGTTCGGGTCTGGATCTAAGGGAAAAGGACGTGAGGATTAGTACCTTCGTGTGACGATTGTGCAGGAGCCGCCATTGTGGCGACTGGCGGCGAGTGAGTGACGGCGGCGGGCGACGGCGACGTGGTGGCGGCGGCTTCCCGTTGCCTCAGCGCCCCCTCGGGATCGGGATAGGGTTTGTTGGTGGGTGCGGTGCTCACGGCGAACCTCGTGTCGTGAGCCGCCGGCCCCCACCTCCTTTTATATGGCGCTGGCAACAGGGGCCCACCAACCAAGGGTTTGGTTGGGCGCCCCCGATCAGGGCGCGATCAAGGGCCGCTGGCCTTTGGGCCTGCGGGCTTAGAGATCAACCTAACATGAATAAGTTGTATTTACATGACAACGTAGAAATGAACACCTACCCGTACGTACTACAAATGCAGGCTCGCCGATGCAGCTCAGTTCATTCGATCTCGCCCCGGGGATGCCAAAGCTCTGGCCCACGCAGATGGCATGGCATATCGACGGAGCCAGTGAAGGACAGAAGGCCCTCTTCCGGATGTTATCCGAGAACGCCCAGGCGGCGAGCAAGTTTGCTGAGATCGTTGTGTGCAACTCGTTTCTCGACGCCGAGGCCGCTGTGTTCGACCACTTCCCCAGCATAGTACCCATCGGTCCTCTGTTCGCCGACTGGCAGCTTCACCATCTTCGATCCGCACCAGTTTGAGGAGCTGGCGCTGGGGCTGGAGCTCACCGGGCGGCCGTTCCTCTGGGTGGTGCGCCCGGACTTCGCGACCGGTGGCCTGACCAAAGCGTGGTTCGACGACTTCCAGGACCGTGTCGCCGGCACGGGCATGGTGGTCAGCTGGTGTCCCCAGCAGAAGGTGTAGTGGTTACTAATTAACCAACTGCTGATTGACGCTTGAACATGCTCGTCATCTGTGTTCATGGTCACCGGGAACGCGGATGACGAGTATGTGTTCAAGCGTGATGATGATGGTCTGAACTTGCTTTTCGTTTCATCATGCATAGGTCCTGGCGCACAGGGCCGTGGCTTGCTTCGTGTCGCACTGCGGGTGGAACTCGACAATGGAGGGAGCGCGGAACGGCGTGCCGTTCGTGTGCTGGCCATACTTCTGCGACCAGCACCTGGACCGCAGCTACATCTGCGACATATGGAGGACCGGCTTGGCGGTGACGCACCGTGAAAATGGCATTGTGACGGAGGAGTTGTGCAGCAAGGTGGAACAAATCATCGGTGACATGGGGATCGGGGAGAGAGCGCGCAAGCTGAAGGATGCTGCTTGCAAGTGCCTTAATGAGGACGGCGGCTCCTCACATGAAAATTTCAATAGGTTTGTCGATCTTTTGCGGGAGTGAGCTGTGTTTCCCTATCAGTGGTGAATGAGGTGAAATGGAAGGGTAGCACATGAAACTCGTTATGGAATATGTAAGGCGTAATTATTTTATCGGTGCCAAAGTAATGACAGTGTGGAATCAGAACAGTCTTAAAAAATTCAATATACAGAGTTGTGCAGCAAGATGCAACAAGTGGTCGGTGACGTGGGGATCGTGGAGAGAGCGTGCGTGCTGAAAGATGCGGCTCCTAACTTTAGGGTGTGTTTGGTTGGACTGTGGCTGTCAAAAAGGCTACTGTGGGCTGTGAGCTGTGAAAAAAGCTGCTGTGGGATTTAAGCTGTGAGAAAGTTAAAAGCCGTTTGGTAAAACAACTGTGGCTTTTTGGAAACTGACTACATGTCATGTATATGTATGTATACATATATAACATATTCATATGTATATAAATGTACACACTTGTATATAATATTTATATATACATACATAATGTATATGTATATTTTATAAATATTATATGTACATATACATATATATGTATATATTATAAATATTTTATGTCTATATAAATATTATAAATAAATATGTACATTTTTATATAATATTTATACCTACATATGTAAATGTATATGTATGTTTTACAAATACTATATGTACATACACATATATATGTTAATATTATAAATATTTTATGTATATATAAATATTATAAATATTTTATGCATATTATAAATATTCATATGTATATGTGTACATATGTATGTATGTATGTATGTATGTATGTATGTATACATGTATATGGGTAATTTCTTCATACTTGTGAAAGCCAGAGCCCAAAAAAGCACCTTCCTACCTGTTTTCAGAAATGAACTAGACAAAAGCTGCTTTTGGCTGTGACTTTTTTTTACAGCCAACCCGTTTGGTTGAGCTTTTAGCTTTTTTGGAAAGCCAAAGGCAAAAAAAACCCAACCAAACACACCCTTAGTGTTTCAATAGGTTTGTCGATTTGCTACGTGAGTGAGCTGCATTTCCCCTTCTAGCGGTGAATATATATACAAGGGCCCTAGTATATATATTCCATAACGAGGGCCCCAATATATAAAGCATAGTTATTTTATGGGTGCCATCGATACTATCGTCTTCCATGTCAGACAAGTCTTAAGGAATCACTAACATCCAGTCACAGTTCACATTTCATTACAAAAAATTCTCAAATGATACACGCTCCCTCTATTTCAAAGTACATAGTATTATTCTAGGGTTCAAAGTTTTTCTCCCGTTACATGTCACAATCGCTTTCCAATCTCTCTCTCTCTCTCTCTCTCTCTCTCTCTCTCTCTCTCTAATTAAGTGAATTATTCAGTCCACTTTTTTCTATCAAATAAAATTATTTTAGGTGGGCTCGATGATGCATAGTGGAGATCTGAGTTCAAATCCAAAAAGACATAGTTTATTAAAATAAGTTTCCGCTGACTTTTATTCTTTTGCACGTGACATAGAGTTTTGAAGTATAGGTGAATTTTCAGTCTTTCTGCAGTATAGTTTTACAAGTGCATCTTCAGTTTTTCTCCATTAGCTTGGGATGTCCTCTGTTAGTAGTTTAGCCCACCACAAGTGAACAGAGTTTGGGCCATTCCTGGCTTTTAGATGTACGGCACCTCTCCGATGAAGTGGGCTTTAGGCCTATTCCGGTCTTGAGCTTGTTATGTCCTGGGCTTTTATTATGAAACTATCGTTTGGACTCCATGAGCTGATGGCGTGCGTCGATCATGAGCTGAGCTCCTCGCATCATGCAGCGCAAGATTGGTACTTCATCCACCTTGCACGCCCAAGGCCACAACATCTCTCAGCTCACATAAGAAAAAAAGGGACTCCACAAGCACACTCCCCCTATGGAGTGCTCAAGATATTCCAGGATATCGTCGATAAGTAATACTAATTCCTAATCCGACAGCGTGCCTCCATGTTCAGTCAGCAGCCGAATGTTGTGCGATCGATCATCCCCTCACCGGATCCATGGAGCAGCAGCTATCGGATTTCGGGAGCCCATCTGTCGGTTCTACCTGCACCGCACTCAGCTGGTACGACGTGCCCAACTCCAAACACCATGTGTCCGGCCATGTGGCAGCAGCCTGCCCACACCCCCCGAGCGCGACGGCCGGTCGGCCCGTCGGTGGCACCGAGTCGACAGACCCGCGCGTATAGAAAGAATCGGAGGAAATACGCGTCCAGTCTGCACGTTGGAAAGTCAAATTCTAGCGTGCGAATGAGGTTCCCTGCATGCATGCCGTGCTGTACTGCTGTGCTGTGCCGCCCGTCGGAATCAGCGGACCGGTTCCCTGCACCGCACGCGCCGCGCGTTTGTGGTGGCGTGCATCATGAGCCGAGTTCCATGCATCCAGCTCACACCTCTCGGTGACTCGACTCGACTCGACTCGACTCGATCGGCGGGGTGGGGGGAAAAGGAAAACGACGCGATGGTTCGGGCCCCCGCCCCGCACGTCAAAGGAGCTCCGGACGCGGACGTGACGATGCGACGGTGGCTCGGCTGGCCGTGAGCGACCCGTGGGTTGGAGTTTTTTCAGGCGGAGCTGCGCAGCAGCTTCTACCCTACCGGCCGGCCTCCGAATCCGTCGGCCTCTGCTGACCTCGAGGCGGCCGCTTGTTTCTCACATGCACAAACTTTCTTCTCGTCATGTTGCGCACGTAAGTACACGTACACGTGGATGTTGCGCACGTAAGTACACGTACACGTGGATGCAACTAACTTTTTTGTCGCCACGTGTTTGCTTGTGTTGTTTGCTTCCGTGGCTGCGAAATGCTCTGATTACTCGTTCGAATATTTCTTTCCGATACAATGGAACTGGACTCCGAGCAGCAGCAGGACGTCAAGTACCTTGCTTGGAGACGAGAAGCTAGTTCGATGCCGTTTCATTCTTCCGACCGACCGACTGCAGTGAAGATGGACAGAAATGCTTCTGCAGACTGCAGTAGTAGTACTATGATACTAGTCGAAAACATTCGTATCCATCGTCAGCGTCGGTGCAACAGAACAAGTTGCTCTGCTTCTGCAACTTTATTTCATTTTCTGGGGCTTCCTGCTTCAGCAATTTCAACTTGTGCCTCGCTGTCGCAGCGAAGAAGGTGGAAGAATAAAATAAAGAAAAAAAAGGACTTGCTCTTTTGCAGCAAAGGATCGATGATTCTCCACTGCCCGGCCGGGGCGGGTAGGTGAGCCATGCAAGCCCACATGTCTGCAAGAACATAGTAACGTGCCCAAAGCAGATGCAGGCCATGTTAGCCATCATTGGAGAGACAAAAAAAAAAGGCAACAAAAAGGGACCAAAATAGCGAGAGGCTGTTGATGCATGCCATTGTCGTTCATCCGTGCTCCCCGCTGCCCTGGCCGTGTCGTTCCTGCCAAATTGACACCGCTCCTAACTCCGCCGAACTCGCCGGACCAGGAAACCGAAGACCAACCAGGCGACTTTGCTGAGTTCGCACGATAGCCACGCGTACCTCCCGGTTCTTGACGAAACGGCACCGGCGGTCCCGGCTCCAATCACGCCAGGTCGTCGGTGTCTTTAGGTCGAGTTTTAGGCGGCCGGAAGTTGAAGCCGTCTGTCTTTGGGTTTAGAAGAACGCCGAAGAATCGACGGGGTGTTGACGCCTGTGCGATTGAGCTAGATTCCAACATACTCATGCTGCTGCAATGGCCTTGCCATGACGCTCACCGCCGGATCGTCTGAATCGGCGTCCGCCTCAACATTTCTCGACAGCGTGCGTGCACTGGGCGACTTTTGGTAGTCTGACATTCCCTACAGGGCCTCACATGAGTTCAGCGAGCACTTGACTTCCGTTTCTGCAGCGTTTCTTCTTTTTCAAAAAGCATTAGTGTGGGGTTTCTTTTATTTTCAAGGCACGATTGCCGTACCTTAGATTTTTGGGGGGCATGGGACCAAAGTTACTGTCCGGTACTAATATTATTTGTTTAGCGTTGAGGCTGATGTATCTGCTAAGTGTTTAAGGAAAACTAACACTGACAGTGAATGAAGCCGCGTGTCAATGATGTATGATGATCACAAGCTAATGACAATCGTGAACAAAAAAAGAACACACTTGGATGGTGGACTTGAACTCATGAGCGTTGTGAACATCAATGTTAGAATAACTACAAACATTTGAGTAAATTTTGTTTCACATACACCGATGAAAATGTTTTGAGAATTTATTATTAGAACGAAAACATACAAAGAATTCATGGCTTGCAATTGGACGAATACATTTTTTTCTAACCGTCTATGCATATATATATGTGTATATACTTGTAGATTTGTAGTGCGTAAGTTAGATCCGGAATTTTCGCCAATTATCTTTTTTAACCGCACGCAACAAATCAAGGGATACGTGGTAGTTACCCCCTTGCTTCTCTCTGTTCATCCTGTGATTCTCCCAACGCGATCTAGATCAAAACAGACTCCAAAACACCAAAGAAGAAACACGCCACGTCCCTCTAAAATTTAGAGGGGTCTAAATTAAAAAAATCTTATCTTAAATAAAGTTTAATTACAAAACTAACTGCAGAACCCCCCTCTAATTCGCAAGACGAATCTAATGAGGGTAGATAAGCCGTGATTAGACGATGGGTACTGTAGCATCACTGTAGCAAAACATAGCTTAATTAGTCTCATTAGATTCGTCTCGTAAAGATGGACCTATCTGTAAAAAGGTTTTGTCAGTAGACTTTATTAGTACTAGATTCTTTTAGTTTAGACCCCTCTAAATTTTAGAGCGGCGTGCGGCGAACGCACCCAAAGTTGACGTCGCTCCCCATCACATCAAGCAACCGAAGGTAAATGCAGAAATTCTCAGTTCTTCCTTCCGATCCGCTCCTCCGATCCGTACTCCTCGTCTCCCCCTCGTGCGCGCGTGTTGATTGTGTTTCTTCTTTCTTGGTCGCTTGCGAGGCACTCAAAGGGTTAGTTGCCTCTGAGGCTAGCGGTTGCAACCGAATCGGGTGGGGGGTCGAGATGGTTGCCTTCCTTTTCCTCTGCTTCACTCCATGTCGGCGGGTTTGATTTGTGACTAAACTATCGTTAGAGACGAGGAGCCCGGGGCGCTCGGGAGTTGAGATGCAGATCTGGTGTTCGTTGAAATGTCTCTTTGGAACGCTGAGCGCTCTGTTGTAGTATGATGCATTAGCATTGATATGCACTAACGTAGAATCTATCACTCAGTAAGCGAGAGCAAGAAAAAGAATCATTGTTGACTTGGTAGCTTGGGCATGTGACAATCCATGACTTAGAACTGTGGAAATTAAAGGAGTTCCTCAGTAGTGGCTTTTCCTACACGATGGCTTAAGGAAGAAAGAATGGAGTCTATGTGTGTACTATCTATCATTAATCAAACGACAGTGACTACAGACTAAGAAAGGTCTTCCTTTTCCTGCTTACACTCCGTCTGTTTGCATAAACAAAGCTTCTCCAGAATTCCTTCTTTTTCCTCTTCAGTTGGAGTTTCCCTGTACAAGGTCGAGCCGTCTGTTTCTTAATCAGCGAGCAAAACACACGTTTTGGTTGGTGTGGTGTCATCGGGAGAAGCATCGGCGTCAGCTTCCTGAATTTGACTGTCTCCAGGGCTCCTGTCTTTGAAGGTTTCTACCGACTCGGTTCGGTTGATCCAGCCTGGACGTACCTTCTTAGGTCGCAATCTGTCGCTGTAACTTATGCAGCCTAGGTTAATGGTAGTACTACTATATTATATGGTTCAGAGCTCAATTATTCGGTTGCTGCTGTAGTTGACCGTGGATTAAATTACTGCAAATCGTAGCTTATCCCCAAGTTATTCTGCAGGCCATGTTCCTTGCTTGAACTTTGATTACATGCCGTTCATGGGCTACATGTAAGCGCCCATCTCGTCTGTCTGACCCGAGTCCGTGTCCACCGAAATATAGGTAGAGAAATGGAGACATGCAGATCGGATCAGAGATATCAGAGATTCAGAATGCTCGATTACACATCAGAAACAGTTTAATTGCTAGCACCTTCTGTTTATGCGCATAAAAGGATTATATATTCTTTAAAATTTTATTATTAGGGGTTGAAGCAAAGTGGTTAGGTAGAGTGTGATGGACTCATGTGAGCCCGCCTTTTTGATTAATGGAAGTTTGGTGGGCAGGCTCATGGGGTGGCGACGACCGCGAGCACTCGTCTTCCAACTCACCGCACCACCTCTCACTCATTGATTCTGGTTTCTGACCGGCTTTGACGCGGTTATTTCTATTTTTCCTCTCTTAATCTTTTCACGCGGCACGGTTATTTTTTGAAGGGGGAGGGGTAGATCTCATTCGGTGGGTTCGCGGAGCAGGGTATTTAAGGAGTCGTGGCCTCGTCTCTCCTCTGCACACACAAACTCCTCTCCCCCGCCTCCTCTTCCGTGTCGTCGCCTCGTCGGTGGTGGTGCGGGCGCCTGATCGAGATCTTCTCCGGAATTCGTGAGATCTGGTGAGGCCTCCCCCTCTCCCTGCCCTGATCCCGCTCTGTAGCTTTGTTTTCCGTTTGAGCCTTGCGGCTGATCTCTCGCGGGAAGATCGTGATTCCATTTTGCGAGTAGTTGTTCCTCGAGTTGGTTACTTCTCGGAGGAAGATGCTGTGAGATCTGAGTGCTCGCTTTGAGATCCATGGTTTGGATCTGATGCGAGTAATGGTCATATGTAGTGGGTTGAACTGGGATTTTGCGGTTGGGCCATGAGCTTTGATTCCTCTGCTTACGGTTCGAAGCAGGGTATCAGATCTTTGTGGCCGCTTGCTGTTACACACGGGGGGTTGTTCAATGTTCATACCAATTTGATGAAGTAAAATCGTATTGGAAATTTTTAGTAGGCGTGGTCATGGATCTGGTTCCCTCATGTCACTCTGCTTAGGTGGTGATTGGTCTAAGGAAACGGTCAAATAAACACAATGGGGATGGGATCACAGGTGATTTGGTCGTTTAGTTAGTGTTAACCCGATATGTCTGGTCTGAGCAAGTATTTTAGGATTCATTAATTACAGATGCATTTGGTCGAGGGGACTGTTGTGGGTTCAGTTTTGATCAGCAGAGGGCCAAAGCTGTCCTATAACTGCTAAATTAATAAAACCGTTACCGGAATACGTTACGAAACTTCCGATCTTTAGGTGCAGTTTGATCTGTAGCTTTCCCCTTCGATCTTGCAGATGTTGCCAAATTTGCAAGTGTCTTATGCTTCTGTTATTTCATTTCAATTGAGTGACTTTGCTAGAACCTGGTTCTGTATGCTTCTGTTAATTTCAGTCCTGCGCAAGCACTACAGTTTCTGTTCAAAATCATGATGCTTGCAGTTGTGAATCATGATTGCTGCTGTTAACTTGATTTGCTATGTATGTTCGATGTCAGCTTTTAGCGATCTATTCCACTGCAAAAAATAACTCCTTTTGCTATCACAGGTTGCAGATCTAGCTGACAAGATGGTGAAGATCTGCTGCATCGGTGCTGGCTACGTCGGTGGCCCGACAATGGCGGTCATTGCCCTCAAGTGCCCTGATATTCAGGTTGTTGTTGTTGACATCTCCAAGCCACGCATTGAGGCCTGGAACAGTGACACACTCCCGATCTACGAGCCGGGTCTCGATGAGGTCGTGAAGCAGTGCAGGGGCAAGAACCTCTTCTTCAGCACTGATGTTGAGAAGTACGTCGCTGAGTCTGACATCATCTTCGTCTCAGTGAACACCCCCACCAAGACCCGTGGTCTTGGTGCTGGCAAGGCTGCCGACCTCACCTACTGGGAGAGTGCTGCCCGCATGATTGCCGATGTCTCCAAGTCTGACAAGATCGTTGTTGAGAAATCCACTGTCCCTGTCAAGACTGCAGAGGCCATTGAGAAGATCTTGACCCACAACAGCAAGGGCATCAACTACCAGATCCTCTCCAACCCTGAGTTCCTTGCTGAGGGCACAGCCATTGAGGACCTGTTCAAGCCTGACAGAGTGCTCATCGGTGGCCGGGAGACCCCTGAGGGCAGGAAGGCCGTTCAGACTCTCAAGGATGTGTATGCTCACTGGGTTCCCGAGGACAGGATCCTCACCACCAACCTGTGGTCTGCTGAGCTTTCCAAGCTTGCTGCAAATGCGTTCTTGGCGCAGAGGATCTCCTCTGTGAACGCCATCTCCGCACTCTGCGAGGCCACCGGCGCCAATGTGTCTGAAGTGGCTTACGCCGTGGGCAAGGACTCCAGGATTGGCCCCAAGTTCCTGAACGCCAGTGTTGGCTTTGGTGGCTCCTGCTTCCAGAAGGACATTCTGAACCTGGTGTACATCTGCGAGTGCAACGGCCTGCCCGAGGTGGCCAACTACTGGAAGCAGGTGATCAAGATCAACGACTACCAGAAGAGCCGCTTCGTCAACCGCGTCGTGTCCTCCATGTTCAACACCGTGGCCGGCAAGAAGATCGCCGTCCTTGGCTTCGCCTTCAAGAAGGACACCGGTGACACCAGGGAGACCCCGGCCATCGACGTCTGCAAGGGTCTCCTGGGTGACAAGGCCCAGATCAGCATCTACGACCCCCAGGTGACGGAGGACCAGATCCAGCGGGACCTGGCCATGAACAAGTTCGACTGGGACCACCCGATGCACCTGCAGCCGACGAGCCCCACTGCGGTGAAGCAGGTGAGCTGCGTCTGGGACGCGTACGAGGCCGCCAAGGGCGCCCACGGTCTGTGCATCCTGACCGAGTGGGACGAGTTCAAGACCCTGGACTACCAGAAGCTCTTCGACAACATGCAAAAGCCTGCCTTCGTCTTCGATGGCCGCAACATCGTCGACCCCGAGAAGCTCAGGGAGATCGGCTTCATCGTCTACTCCATCGGCAAGCCCCTCGACGCCTGGCTCAAGGACATGCCCGCAGTCGCTTAAATCCCACAACGTCGGCAAGCTGCAGGGGTTCGGCGAAGAAGAGGAACTGGTTGACCATTCTTTATTATAGTTTGTTTTTGCAGGAGACGCTACGATTTTCTCTTCTGTCAGGCATAAAAGTTGGACGGTGCTGCTAGTATTCTCTGTTTCGTGTTTTCATGTTCGAGAACGTCTGTAGATGTATAACCCCTCGAGCCGGCCTTGTGCTCTGCTTGAGGGAATTTCCTTGTACCCATATGAACCTGCTCTAGCCGGTTGATTCTTCAAATTGTATTCCTACAAAGTTACTACAGAATCGATGTGTTTTTTTGTTAAATAACAGAACTTACTCTTGTGCTCTCCCTTATGTTTTACTTTTTGCATCGCATTCGAGGGTTTGAACTAAATTTTCGTGAAGACAGCTTTGATGTACAATATGTAGTGAACATGCAAAATGCAAGAAACGAAAGGAAGGAAAACCAGGGGGTGTTCGTTTCTTTGGCTAAAATATTCAGAGCGTGTGTGTGTTGTTCATAAAACGAAATGTGGTAGTGCTGATTCGGGCCACCATTAATCTCGGGATTGGCAAGGGATATGTGTGTTGTTCAGGGAAGGCTTTCAAGATGTGTGTGTTCAGAGAAGGGATTAGTGCTTGTTAAGTGCTTGACAAGGTATCACCTAGGAGACAAGATACTTTCAGCCCTGGAAACAGTGGATAGAAGCCGCATTCCTCGATTAGGATACCACCGCTTGAATGTTCCCTCTTCACTGTGGCATAATTTAATTATTTGTTTTACAATGCATCGAATTGTCTTACGTAGAGTATCACAGGAACTGATATTATCAATCACACTTGTTATTACATATATAGTTGCCAAAAAATTGTGGTCAGTTTGTTGATTTGTTCATTTTACATGATGTTTTGTGCAATTAAAAACATTCCAAACAGACTCAGTTGTTTTAAGTTTTCTGGAAAAGCATCTTATCATGAGCAAAATTATATTAAAAGAATTACTCCGGCCGAACCGTTTTGACCAAAATCCTTTTTTTTAAATAACGACTGACCAGCGTACATACTCAAAATCGATCATATTCTTTTTTGCGCAGGAAATGCTACCACAGGGGGCACCAAATAAGAGTGAGCGATGTCACAGAAAAACAACTTTGATGTGATCACCCTAACCAAACATTAGTCAAACTTCAATGGCATATCAAAATTTATATGAGGACGAAGTGACTTCAAATTTTGCCTTGGATGTTGTAACCAATTTTGGAAGAACTTGCTATCCCAATAAGTTCTTACACTTCCCCAATGACTAACACACACTTGCTCTTTGATGCATAACTTGTATGTGTTAATTTAATTTGCAGTGTCATACACCCAATTAAATCCATAGCATTTTTTCGTTTGCTTAAATTGAAGATCATCGTTTTTCTTTTTTCCTTAGTGAGTTGATATGCAAACAGTCAGATGAAGGCTTTGTGCTGCAGGGGTTCTTCAGGCTATGAGTTCCAATGACCAACTCACTGTGAGGGACTGGCGTTGCCAGGAGCCTTGCAAATCTTTCTCCTGAGGTTTTACACTTCTACTTGGAAATTACTTGCAAAATGCAAATTGAAGACATAAGGGCTGGTGGTGTGCTGCTACAAGTGCTTGATGGGCACTGTTCCATTTCAAGGCAACTCTGTCGAAGCTGCCTTTGATGCACGATGAAAACAGTCAAGCTTGAATTTCATAGTGTTTGGTAGATGCATCGATATCACTTCTTGCACGTGATGATCAGCCAACCGCTTAATGGAGATGCCTATTCAGGATTTGGTGATAATGACGCTCTCCGGAAGTTCAAGCAGGCCGATGATTTCTGTCTAGATTACAATAGGCAGAGGAATCACACAGAAGAACCAAGTGAGCACCTTTGGCAAAATTTTGCTGTTGCACAGCTTCATCACCTGGTCATATATCGGTCTTTGGGGCTATCTTCATGCCATGATATTGTCAAGTAATTGTCAATATTCTGTCAAGTGATTGTCAATGTACTGGAATGCTTCATTTTTCTAGTACAACTCTGTTTCTTGCTTGCAAAAAAATTTAAAAAAAAAAGGCATTTCTTTAAGTTACATGAACCACTACCGAGGGTACCTTGCAGACATCAAGAACTCTTCTTCCAAACTATACCGCCTAGTCATGTCCTTCACGCTTCTTCCTTCAGGGTCTGATAGAAATCTCCTTCTAACATTGTTCTCATCAATTTTCTCAGATACGACATTATCTGAAGCACACACCTTTGCTTGAATGCCTTCGAGTGCCATCTCCACTTGTCTCATGGTTGGACGCTCGTCTGAATTTAATTTCACACATGTTGCTGCTAGCGCAGCGACTTCTTCGACCTGTTTCCCTCCCTCCTCGATAACTTGCCAATCCAATATGTCGCCCAATCTACCTGATGTGAGCAAGCCAATGAAATGTGCAACAAGACCTTCGTCCTCCAAGGACACAAACGAAGAGGGTTTCTTCCTGGTAAGTAATTCAATAAGAAGAACTCCAAAACTGTAGACATCACTCTTCTCAGTCAGCCGCCTCGTGTAATAGTATGCAGGATCCATGTATCCTATTGTCCCTTGCACCTTAGTTGTTACCCCCGTTCGATCGACGGGGATGTGCCTTGAAGCTCCAAAGTCTGATACCTTTGATGTTAGGGTATCGTCCAAAAGTACATTGGTGGACTTGATGTCTCTGTGGATTATAGGGACTGAAACGGCCGAATGAAGGTAGGCGATGGCTTTGGCTGTCTCTATTGCAATCCTCAACCTATCGTTCCATGACAACGATCTTGGTTCCGTGACATGAAGATGGTTGTACAGGGTTCCATTCGAAACAAATTCATAGACAAGCAAAGGCACTTCCGTCTCGAGGCAGCATCCAAGGATCTTCACCACATTTCTGTGGCTTATCTGCGACAAGATGGCGACCTCATTGATAAACTCATCAATCTCCCTTTGAACAACAATCTTTGACTTCTTGATGGCAACGACATGGAGGTCCGATAAGATCCCTTTGTACACGGTGCCGTGCCCGCCACCACCAATCTCACGAGCTTTATCGAAGTTGTTTGTGGCTTTCTCAAGCTCCTCCAAGGGTACAATCATCCTTTCCGCAATGTCCGCCCTTTGAGCTACCAACTGCTGCAACAACTGTCCACGGTTCTGCCTGAAGAATTTTTGTCTTAGTCTTTTAGTCTTGAGCTGTTTATGCTTTCGGGCAATGAAGATGCCGACGAGAACCAGGAGCATAAGGCCTGCGCCACTACCAACACCTATGCCGATGCTAAAACCTGAAACCAAAATACAGGTTAAAACGGTTTAGTCATTTCGTCAGCATGTTGCAACAACAACTGTCATTTCGGCAGTGCAGTTTGTAATGGCTAACCTGGAGAAGAAGACTTGACGCTGACGCATCCATGGAGTTGGGTGTGGTCGCCTTGGGTTCCTGGCGGGCACCTGCACTCGAACGTTCCCGGCAAGTTGGTGCACTCGCCGAAGCACCCGTGCTCTTCAGGCTTCTTGCACTCGTTGATATCTTTTGAACAACAAATAAATCAGACATGAGCGTTCAGCCAGCTTAATTAATCCCACATGCCCAATTTAATCTCTATTAAATTTGCACTGCCTGGGAGTAAGAGAAATGTACCTTGGCATCCGTCGGTGAGGTACGGGTTGCCTTGGTACCCGTCCTGGCAGTCGCACAAGTAGCCGCCGCGCGTCGCCGTGGTGACGTTCCGGCAGGAGCTGTGGCTGCTCTTGCACTTGCTCCGTGCGGCGTCGGCCGGGCACGCCGAGCTGTCCGGCGGCGTCCCGTCTTGGCCGAGCGGGGCGGCGGCGATTGCCCAGGAGAGCAGAACCGGAACGGGCGTCTCGTCGAGGTTGACCGGGAGCGGGGCGCCCCTGGTGCCGGCGGCGGCCTGCTGAAGCCACCCTTGCTCCGCGATGACCACCAGCGGCGGCCAGGTGTTGTCCGGCGGCAGCGGCTGCGTGGGGTCGAGGCGCCGGAGCTGCACGTCGTAGGACGCGAGGCCGACGCTGATGGGCATCTCGCAGCAGCCGATGCCCGTACACCTGCCGCCGCTCACGGACAGCGAGGTGCGGCCCGCGCCCGTGCCGGGACAGAAGGACGCGCACCCGCAGATGGTCACGTTGCCGCTGCCTCCCGCTCCGCCGCCTGTGGAGTTGCCGCTGTTTCCCGCTCCGTTGATGGTGACGTTGCTGCCCGCCCTGGCGGTGAGCTGCGCGAGCACGTCGCAGCCCCTGACGAGGACGAGCTCGTTCCCGTCGTCCGACAGCGCGTACGGGCCGTTGCCCAGGCCCCGCCACGCGCCGCGGCCGTCGGCGGCGGCGGAGGAGGAGAAGGTGAAGTTCACGCCGCCCGTGCGCGCGGCACGCACCGTGGCGTTGGCGACCGAGATGTTGAGCACCTGGAACATGGCGTCCGGGCCCAGGAGCAGCCGCGGCGGGTCGCTCGTCGTGTCGCAGGTGAGGTTGAACCCCGGCGAGCTGTAGCATCCGGCGCCGACGCCGAACGGGTACGGCACGGGCACGTCGCCGCAGGTGGCCGCGCAGTTCGGCAGCGCGCCAACTGATGAATGCTGCTGGGCCGCTGAGCCGGCGAGCGGCAACAGCAGCAGCATGGCGGCCTGCAGGACCGCGACCGGCGGCATCGATCGTAGCTTCCTTGGTTTACTGCTCATCTGCTTGCGCCTTGCTCCGTGCAACAAGTCCATTGATCACTGTGAGCGGCGCGAGGCTGAATACTACTAGTAGTTGGCGTCATGCCGGACGACCAGGACCAATCAAGAACACTTGCTTCGTTGCTAGAGATGACCGGTTGACGATCGATGAGACTGTCCTGCAACTACTAGTAGCTGGCTTTGTTTATGAATATAAATGTATGGTCCGCCTGCTTCTGATCGGAGACGAAGAAGCTGTCATGCTCTGCAGGTAGGGAGCTGCAAGACTGGGTCAGCTGCTAAATGGTACGCTGCGTCATACTCCGTCCTAGATCAACTGGAGAACCAAAAATTCTGAAGAAATGTATGCGGTCCCTGAGGTTTCCGCGTCCTCTCCTTGGATAAATTTCAACACCAAAGGATTGGCCGGCCGGCAGGTTTGACCACTGCCAGGGGCGGAGCTACAGGTTGCCGCCGGTGTCAGCTGAGACCGATGGATTTTTGAAACTCTAGAGTATAAAAAATCCTGTTCAACCATTGCTTACAGTGGCAATGACCCCAGTAAAAAACTGTGCTGACACCGGTGAAAGTTCAGGCTGGCTTCGCCCCTGACCACTGCTGTACGGCAAAACACAAGACTGTGTCCTACAAGGAGCCTCTATTGTTCAATGGCAAATTGTAGTATACGGTACCAGTAATGTGGTCGACAAAGGCGGGTTCGTTTCATAGGGGTCTAAAATTTAGAGGGGTTTAAAAAAAGAATATTATTATTTAAGAGTATTAAATAAAGTTTAATTACAAAACTAACTGTATAACCTTTGGTCTAATTCGCGAGACGAATCTAATGAGGGTAAGCAATCCGTGGTTAGACGATGGTTACTGTAGCATGACTGTAGCATGACTGTAGCAAAACATAGCTTACTTAGGCTCGTTAGATTCGTCTCGTAAAGATGTACCCATCTATAAAAAGGTTTTATCATTAAACTTTATTTAGTACTAGATTCTCTTTATTTAGAGGCCTCTAAAATTTAGCGCTAAAAGAAACGAACATGGCCAAACTAGAGTTTAGGCCCCTTTGTAACGCAGAATTTTCACAGAAATTGTACAGGAATTTCACAGAAATCAATTAATTATTTAAAAAAAAACACAAAAATAGGAAAAAAATCCGGCGTTCCAAAAAGGCTCCCTCAGTTGAAGTACCACAATTTAGTAAAGAAAAGCATTTTCAATGCCACTAGGCTGGTGGTCGCCCGACCTTAAGCCAAGGGCCGTTGCCGCCTCTGCCCTATGGCCGCCGCCGCCGCGGCGGCCCACGCTGCTCGCCGCGTGCGGCTCCTGCCTGCCCGACGACGCGGACCGCGCTGACGGCCGCCGCTCGCGGCCAGAGCTGCCCGTCGCCGCAGCCCCGCCTGCCCCGCGTGCCGTGAGGACGGTGAGGATCCCGCGAGCCTTGATCCCAGCTGTTGATCTGTGTCGTGCGGTCCTTCCTTTTTGATTGACCGCCGCAGGACGTCCCGCCAATGGAGTCCGGCATACCATCGAACACCTCGTGTGCACCGGCAGCGAGCTCAGCTTCAGGTAAACTTCTGCGGCACGCATTAGTATCCCGATCTCCTTACTAATCTTAAGATCATTAGCTCTGGAGTGTTAATAATTCTTCAATGTTACTTTCTGACGTAGTGGTCATTCGCCATTGCCATAGAAATGATTGAACAACAAGAACACATCTTATCCTACTCTAATTCAACAGTCACCAATTGTTTACTTCTTTTATTCCCTCCCTTGGATTGGGTAGGACTCTTGGATAGGAACTGAGTGCATGCTAAGCTTTGCTATGGTGTTCATTCTGTTTCAGTTTTGACGAATTAACTTCGCCTCCATTGCCTACCATAAAAACATGAATCCCTTTTGGGTAATGCATACACATGGTGTATGCATCATATATGAGTGAGTACTTCTAAATTAGAGAAAGAAGGGTTTAAAAGTTGGATAAATAAAGTTAAAATCTAACACACACATGTAGATACTGACATAACAAATGAAAAACAGACTACAAGATTGCAACAAAAATGTGTAATGGACTAACTGGACATGCCAGCAAATTCTGAATTCTGAAGTTTCATACGCCATGTAGTAATTTCACAAGATTGAGAAAGTTCTCATGTGAAGACCCACCCTCTCTTATGCTTGCACATGCCTTCTCCTTCCACATGAGCGCCCTCGCCTTGATATCTTCATCTCCCAGCACCTGCGATATCTTGTTCCTGATCTCCTCCTTTGTGATGACCCCTTGCTCACTGGCACAAAGCTTCAGGCCTGTCTTCCACACGTTGCACACATAGCTCTGGTTGCAGAACTGGTCAGCGAAGTAAGGGCAGCATAAGAATGGCACACCATGCATCAAACCTTCCATCGTAGAGTTCCAGCCGCAGTGCGTCATGAAGCAAGCGACTGAAGGGTGTGATAATACTCTTTGCTGGGGAGCCCAAGCAACAATCAGTCCCTTGCCATTCATGCGGTCTTTGAATTGGTTGAACCACTCTTCTTCGATAGCTTTAGTGAAGTTTGGCCGGACCACCCAGAGGAATGGCCAGCCAGATAACTCAAGTCCATTGGCTAGTTCTTGAAATCTTGTCGTGTCGAAAACAGTGGAGCTCCCGAATGCGACATAAATGACAGAGCTGGGGGCTTGTGTATCAAGCCAGGAGAGGCAGGTCAGGTCTTCAGGCCAAAAATGACCAGTTGACCTTGACATGGGCGCTACCAGCGGACCAACAGGAAATGCATTAGGGAGGAGAGCCAATGCTTCAGATTCCACTTCTCTGAATGTGTTGCAGATGATGGACTCCGCAAGTGTCATCAATTGGTTAGTCTTTAGGACATTCCTGATGTTGACTCTGCGTCTCTCTAGGGTGTTTCCCAGGTTGACCCAGGGGATCTCAGTTGAGTCAATGGGCGGCATCAGCTGGATCATCTCATGCCTCTTCACGTTCCCTGTATATATTCATGTTAGTGGGAACCCATATGGTTATTGAAAAAAAGATAATATGATGAAAAAAGAAACATAATTAAAGAATTTGCTTTGCTCAAGTCGACCTGATTCGTTCTCACCACTTTCATCTATAATACCATTCTCAATCAGTTTGGGAAGTTTCATCCTTATTGCAAACACAGATGCTGAGTATGTTGAGAACAAGGCAATACGTACGCCCACTGTGTTGGTCAGCTCTAGTGCCCAGCTCATAGACACATCTGCTATCACCCATTTTATCTTCTTGGTTCTGATAATCTCCTCAAGGGGGCCAAACATGGCAGCCGCTAAGCCCCCGACCATCTTGCCAATGTCTGTGTGATCATCATCAGGGTCCAAACCATCTGGAATGGAGAGCATGTGTACTCCCTCCGGGATTGCTCCTTTGTCTTCCATGGACTTGAGGATACGATCGTAGTTGAACTCTGTGTTTATAAAATAGATCTTGAATCCATGTCGGATGAGGCTGTGGGATAACTCCATGAGCGGAATGACATGACCCTGTGCAGGGAAGGGTAGCACCATGACATGGTGTTCAGGAGCTGCAGCCATGAGGGTAGTTTCTGTTAAGGCTACAAACAATTTCTGGGACCAAAGCTTCCTGCTCCTTGTGGATAGATATAGCCGGGTTGGTCGGTTCCGTGTGATTATAAAGGGTGCCAAATCATGGTTGTTGCATCAGACACTACATCAGCAGATTAGTGACCTGTTGACTGTAGGATTGTCTTTTGCAAAGAGAAGGTTATCTTGTTAATCATTCACATGATCCAATGTATAAAACTATACTGAATAGTTGACCACTTTGTTGTCTCTGACTTGTCCGGCAAGCAAAATAGCCAACATATACCAAGAGACAGACATTGCAATTCTTTTGAAAATTTTACCGACTATACTAAAGGTGAGCACTGGGCACTTCAATACGAGGTGGCTCTTGTGTACTTAATAAAACCAACTCATAGTGTTTTCTGGGCATCGCTACAAAATGCTCCCTGGAAAGTAGAATTCCATTGTACAATAAGAAAACAAAAGGTATAAATTCCATATTTCCAACTGCGCGAGAGCCACTGGGCACCGAAATCATTGTCGCTCCAAAAGTTAACATAACGATAATTTCCCCTGGAATGGCTGCTGTGCTGCCATGTGAATGTTAATTTTTCGTCAGCAGTTGTGGAAGTTAGCATTATTTTGAAATAGCACCTTCTCATATCTCTGCATAACAACTAATGCAAATTTCTAACTCTGCAGAAAAATAACAGAGCACAGTTACATATTGCATCATTCACCTGGCTGGAAGGATGGTATAGTTGGGAAAAGCTTGAATGCCATGGCCTTGGGATTGCACGAGTTACAAACTATGGCAACGTCAAGGTTCGTCACCTGGGCTAAACTATGGCAACATCAAGGTCCCGTCGATGGCTGGCTGCCTCGCGGCAGCCACTATGTGTATAGCGGAAGCGTGGACCATCTTCAGTTATACTTTGAAGCGTGCAACAAGTTCAGCATTGTAAATGTTTAAACCAATTAGGCAATTACCTTTCGAGATAGTGACACTGTAATATGAAAAAAATTTTGGGGGGCTAAGAGTAGGTTGCTTCCTCCTCTTACACATTCTCTGGTGGGAAAAAGTTGCGTAAAAAGGTTCAAGGTTTCAAGGGTCCTCGTTTAAACTCTGAATTTGCGTGAAGTTGCTTATAACCACAGGGCATGTTGATGCCTTGATGGCTCGGTAGAGAGAAGAAAAAAAAACTTGACGTGCGAGGGTATGACGGCCCCGCGCATTTTGTTAAGAAGAATACCTTCTCATGTAGGTCAAGAAAATCTCCGAACCCCTTCTCCAGCTATACATTATGCTTTGGCCTGAGGAGGATGAGGGGATTTTTTTTCTTCTCTGTGAGAGACGTGAGTGCAATTCCTGGCCCTGGGAATCGAACCCAGGCCGGCTGCACGCAAGGTTTACATTATCGTTCAGATCGAGGAAACCGGTCGCCACCGATTCCGCCGATTTCATCGGTTATCGCGATTATCGAGCGGTTTTCGACTAAAAATTCAAAAACCAAATTTTGAATTTGAAAGTCATCAAACCGCCCGATTTTGACCGGTTATCGACCGATTTTGGTCGATAACCGGTCAATTTCATCGGTTAGCGATGGATCGAATCGGGCGACTCGACCTGCGCCCGCATCGAATCGACGCCGCGGTCGATAACCGACCAAAATCGCTCGGTTATCGGCAATATCGCGGCGGTTGGGCGGAGGACGGCGACGATTCGACGGCGGACGGCGGCCCCAGCGTGCGGATTTCGACGGCGAGGGCGTGCGTGGGGGACCGAGGGGTGGAGTCGTTCGTCGAGGGGGACCAATGATTGAGTCGTCGGGAGGGGATAAGGGTAGTTTTCTTTCTTTTTTTTATTTCTTTTTGCCCAGAAATCTTCCGGGAATTATTTCACCCATCAAACGAACTCATTTTCGTGTATGGTTTCCACCAATATGCTGCAAATAACGTCTAGTTTATTTACATATTTTTTGTTTCAAAATTTTTTAAATTTGAAATTCGAAAATCGGTAAACCGGACTTACCGGACCGGACCGGTAAGTCCGGTTTTCGCGAAAACCGGCTGATTTTCGACAATTTTTCAAACCTTGGCTGCACGCACACCAGGCGCTGCTAGCCATCCGAGCTCCTGCTCGGTTCTCGATGGCTCGGTAGAGACGACGGGCATCCAAGTATTCCACCTATGCTCAATCCATCATTTGGTGTTTTCTTGGAACTTTCTTAGGGCGCGTTCGGCGTTTTAGTGGCTAAAATTTAGAGAGGTCTAAACAAAAAAAATCTTGTCTTAAAGAAAGTTTAATTACAAAACTAACTGCAGAACCCCCTCTAAATCGCGAGACGAATTTAACGAGGGTAGTTAAGTTGTGAGTAGACGATATTTACTGTAGCATCACTGTAGCATCACTGTAGCAAAACATAGATTAATTAGGCTCATTAGATTCGTCTCGTAAAGATGTACCCATCTATAAAAAAAGTTTTGTCATTAAATTTTATTTAATACTCTTAAATAATAAGATTCTCTTTAGAGCTAAATTTTAAAGGGCCCTAAAGAGGGCACCGAACGCGCCCTTAGGAATAATTTGAATCGTGTTTGCTAATTTCTTTTCTCCCTCTTTTTTTTTTTAGGGATTCAAAAACAATATCGCAATATGTTGTCCGGTGTCACTTTCAATACGTGGCACATAAGCATTGACTAAAGTTTAGGAGGTGCAGTGCACTTGATGGGTACTGACACTAACATAGATCCCAATCAAGTATCTCAGTATCAAATTCATAAATGACTGTATCGAACTATTTTACTGACCTCTAAACATGTAAAAATTCTGACATGCAAAAGATTATTGTTCTCTCAGTAGATTGACAAGCTTGAGCAGATCTCGATGCGAGGACCCTCCATCCGTGACGCTCGCACACGCTGCCTGCTTCAAAGACAGCACCCTCGCCTTGATCCCCTCGTCCCGGAGCAGCTGCGCAACCTTGTCCCTGATCTCCTCCTTGGTGACGACGACCCGCTCGTTGGCGCAAATCCTCAATCCTGTGCCCCACACGTCGCAGATGTAGCTCTGGTTGCAGAACTGGTCGGCGTAGTAGGGCCAGCACAGGAACGGCACGCCATTCCGCACCCCTTCCATGGTCGAGTTCCACCCGCAGTGCGTCACGAAGCACGCCAGCGAGGGGTGCGAGAGCACACGCTGCTGCGGCGCCCAGCTGACGACCAGCCCCGTGTTACCGACTCGCCGCTTGAACTCGTCGAGCCAGCCCTCGTCGACGCCGTTGGCGAAGTTCGGCCGGACAACCCACAGGAACGGCCGGCCGGTGAGCAGCAGCCCGTCGGCGAGCTCCTTGACCTGTGTCGCATCAAAGACCGTCACGCTCCCGAACGCCACGTACACGACAGAGCCAGGCGCCTGCGCGTCGAGCCATGTGAGGCAGCTCCGGTCTTCGGGCCAGAAATGGCATGCGGCCGACGTCGTCGACGCCGGCATCTCCAGTGGGCCGACTGCCAGCGCCGGCTTGGGGAGGAGTGCCAGCGCCTCGGACTCGATCTCGTCGAACGTGTTGCAGACGATGGTCTCGGCGAGTGCGATCTCCGGGTTGGTCTTGATCACCATCTGGATGAGCATTCTTTGTGACTCCGGGCTCTTGCGGAGGCTGGTCCACGGGAGCTTGGTAGCGTCGACGGCCGGCATCTTGGGGCTGAGCTGGATCCTCTCTTTCCTTGTCACATTCCCTGCGCGGTCATCATCACGCGTGACCTTGATCTTAACACTAGTACAAAATATGAAGTAAATATGTAAAAATTATTGGAGATTCCATCGTTCATGTGTCTTACCAAATTCGTCGAAGATGCCATCCTCTATCATCTTCGGAACGCGCAGCCTTAGCACTAAGACGGCAGCCGCAAATGTCGAGAACAAGGCGACGCGCAGGCCCAATTTGGCCACCAGATCCAGCACCCAGCTCATGGACACGTCGGCCACCACCCATCTGATCTTATTGGACACGACCATCTCCTCGATGCGGCCGAGCATCGCCGCCGGCAAGCCCCCGGCCAGCTTGCCGATGTCAGAGCGGTCGCCGTCGGGACCCATGCCGTCAGGCAAGGAGACCATGTTGATCCCGGCAGGGCCTGCTGCTCCGGCTTCTCCTCCTGCTTCCATGGCCTTGACGATGCGGTCATGGTTGATGTCCGTGTTCACGAAGTCAACCTCGATGCCGTGCTCGACGAGCCGGTGGGCGAGCTCCATGAGCGGCTTGACGTGGCCCTGGAGAGGGCATGGCAGCATCATGACACGAGGCCGAGGAGGAGGAGGAGTAGCCTCCACTGCCATGGATTGGAGACTGTTTCGATCAGCTCGCGCGTTTGTGTTGGAGTGGTTCACGGCCACTTGGGATGGAGACAGAGAGGCGCTCAGCCGTGGCCATCCACCCACCTGGCCAGTGTTGCTTTTCAAGATGCCCTCATCGATGCAGACAGAGACGCGCTCAGCCGTGGCCATCGATCCAATCCATCCTGCCGGTGTTGCTTTTCAAGATGACCTCATCATTGCGTCAAAGGTTGCACCAGCACGAAGTGCTATACAAATTGGCCATCCGTTTCAGTGGCGGACCCAGGAATTTTTCTTAGGTAGGGCGGACAATTAAGATGAATTTTTCACATATACACTATGCATAAAAAAATTGACCATACATGGTAAACAAACAGAATAGATGAAGATTTAAAATAGTACATCATATGTCAAGAGTAAACAACACTTTTAGATCAAATATTTCCACAAAAGAACATGAGACAAGGAATTTGAGACATACCACTGTAAAATACTACTCCATCCGTTTTTAATTATATGACGCCGATGATTTTTTTCGTTACTTTGACCCTTTGTCTTATTCATAAATATTTATGCAAATAGCTAAATATATAAGTTAATCTTAAAATGCTTTTAATGATAGATCGAACAATATACATTTTACAATTTTCACATATATTGTTAGTCAAAGTTTAACAAAAAAAGTCAACAGCATCATATAATTAAAACGGAGGGAGTAATTATTAGGCATTGTTTGGTGCCTTGATCTTCTAGCTTCAAGTGGATTTGGCAATTTCTTTCTTCGTTTTTTTCATGACTTGAAACCTCTTCTTAACTTTATCAAAGTCTAAGATCTTTAAAACTCTTCTTCTAAGTGTAGCATAATGCCAAGTCATTGAGCACCTGCGCTACTCCACACCCTGATTGGGGGCGGAGCCGAAAGCAATTCTTGCAAGTGGCCGGAATGGGGCAGAGTCGAAGGAGAATTGGAGATTTTCTTTTTCAGAGGGAAGAAGGAGAATTGGAGATTTTTTTTTTTTTTTTTGAGACTCAGGAGAATTGGAGATGCCGTCAACTAGTTCATTTCAGCTGGAATTGGATAACTGGACACGGACGACGCCCTCTTTACGTGGCCCAAACAGACCAAAAGGCCTATGCAGCCCGTAGCTGGCCCATACCCCTTTGCCCTGTTTCTTCAACCTCCGACCTCACAGCAAGCAAACGCAGCTGCCGGCCATGGTCGCCGAGTCGCCGGAATAGTGGGGACGGGGGTGAAGGAGTTCCTCGCCGCCGGCTAGGTAGGGCGGCCGCCCCACCATGCCCTACTGGTGGGTCCGCCACTGATCCGTTTCATTCCTTTCATTTTTCGAATAAAGAAAATGGATCCTCCTAACTGCACTGCCGGCCGTAGAGCTGTATCTATGCGTGGCGGCATCCAAAAATAAGATCATGTTGTTTCGTAAAAAAAAAAGATCATGTTTAGCTGTAGTATATCATTTAAATAAGGTTCTGTTTGGATTCTCTAGCCGGCTAATTTTAGCCAACTAAAATATTAGTCAGCTAATTTTTTAGCCAATTAATTTTAGGATGTATCTGTTTAGATTCCTGACTAACATCTCTGGCTTTTGTACTTTTCTTGCCTTTTTTATGTGTCACTTGTCTTTTTTTAATGTTTAGTCGATTTTAGTAGCTTTGAGATGACTAGAGGCTAAAAGTTTAAGAGGGGTAGTCTAAAAGTTTAGGAGATTTTAGAAGGTCATGTTTGATGCAAAACGACTTAAATTAGCCATCTAAAAGTTTAGAAGGTGGATTCAAACAAGGTCTAAGGTAACTCGATGTTTTCCTCTAGACAATAGGCAACTTGACAACAAGCGTCCAAGAAATTAATCTGTTCTCCAGTGTGAGTGGTCTGTGCTCCTGCTCATTGTTCGAAAAAAAATATTCAACTGTTGATATTGCACGAATCTTGTTTGCAAAAAAAAAAAAAAAAAAGAAGAAGAAGATACTGCACGAATCTGCAACAGTAGTACCCAACTAAACTGACATGCTAAATATTATTATTCTGTCAGTAGATTCACAAGCTTGAGCAGATCTCGATGCGAGGACCCTCCATCCCCGACGCTCGCGCACGCCGCCTTCTTCAAGGACAACACCCTCGCCTTGATCCCCTCGTCACCGAGCAGCCGTGCCACCTTGTCCATGATCTCCTCCTTGGTGACGACGCCCCGCTCG
The DNA here is from genome assembly GCA_007726485.1 of Eragrostis curvula. Taxonomy (NCBI): domain Eukaryota; kingdom Viridiplantae; phylum Streptophyta; class Magnoliopsida; order Poales; family Poaceae; genus Eragrostis; species Eragrostis curvula. The sequence continues at coordinate 74,896 of RWGY01000999.1, forward strand.
TCGGCCTGAATCCTCAAGCCTGTGTCCCACACATCGTAGATGTAGCTCTGGTTGCAGAATTGGTCGGCAAAGTAGGGCCAGCACAAGAACGGCACGCCGTGCCGCACCCCTTCCATTGTTGAGTTCCACCCGCAATGCGTAACGAAGCATGCCACCGAAGGATGCGAGAGCACGCGCTGCTGTGGCGCCCAGCCGACGACCAGCCCTGAGTCGCCAACGCGCCACTTGAACTCGTCGAGCCAGCCCTTGCCGACACCGTCGACGAAGTTCGGGCGGACCACCCACAGGAAGGGCCTTCTTGTGAGCCCTAGCCCGTCGGCGAGCTCCTGAAGCCGTGTCGCGCCGAAGACCGTTAGGCTCCCGAACGCCACGTACACGACGGAGCCTGGCGCCTGCGTGTCTAGCCATGTGAGGCAGGTCCGGTCTTGGGGCCAGAAATGGCATGCGGCCGACGTCGACGCCGGCATCTCCAGTGGGCCGACGGCCAGCGCCGGCTTGGGGAGGAGTGCCAGCTCCTCGGACTCGATCTCCTCGAACGTGTTGCAGACGATGACCTCTGCGAGTGCCATCGCGGGGATGGCCTTGATCACGCTCTGGATGAGAATTCGTCGTGACTCCGGGTTCTTGCCCAGGCTGGCCCATGGGAGCTCGGGCGCGTCGATGACCGGCATTCTGGGGCTGAGCTGGATCCTCTCGTTCCTCGTCACATTCCCTGCGCGGTCATCATCATGAATATAATTGATTTCAACACGACGAAATATCAACCTGGAAATCGCATGGTTCAAGTGTGTTCCCGAATTAGTCGATGATGCCATCTTCTAACTGCTTCAGAATGTGCATCCTCAGCACAAATAAGGCAGCGGCAAATGTCGAAAACAAGGCGACGCGCACGCCCGCTTTGGCCACCAGCTCCAGGACCCAGCTCATGGACACGTCGGCCACCACCCACCTGATCTTCTTGGACACGACCATGTCCTCGATACGGCCGAGCATCGCCGCCGGCAAGCCCCCGCCCAGCTTGCCTATATCGGTGCGGTCGCCGTCGGGGGCCATGCCGTCCGGGAAGGAGACATTGTTAATCCCATCAGGGGCTGCCGCTCCGGCCTCTCCTGCTGCTGCCAAGGCCTTGACAACGCGGTCGTGGTTGAAGTCCGTGTTCACGAAGTCCACCTCTAGACCATGCTCGACGAGCCGGTGGGCGAGCTCCATGAGCGGCATGACGTGGCCCTGGGCAGGGAATGGCAGCACCATGACTCGAGGTCGAGGAGGAGACGCCGCAGGCGCCATGGATGATGGAGTGGCTCACTCAGCCCGTTGCCATCCATCCACCCGGCCGGGTTTCCTTTTCAAGACGACCTCATCGATGCCATTGCGTCGAAGGTTGCATCAGCAAGAAGTGCTACACAAATTGGCCATCAGTTGCGGATCCTCCTAGCTGCACTCAGTGGCGGAGCTGGGGGGGGGGGGCCGGCAGGGGCCATGGCCCCCCCTAACTTTCGAAATTTCTCTGAGGTATTCCTCACCGCACATGTATATTTTGCCAAGACCAGCAAGCAATTGAAGGTGCAGAGATGGATCTTCCAATAGAGAAAGGTGGGGCAGCAGACCTACCAAACCTTGGAGCCAAGTACCCCCTGTCCCCTCCTTCCCTAGGGCTCTGGCGCCCACTCCGAAGCTCGCCATGGCCATAGCTGCCAAGGAAATCTGTCTGTCCAAAGGAAGAAGAAGACATAAGGGGGTATTGGGCCAATGGGCTAGCAAGAAAGAGCTGACGTTGTGTTTGGGCCTGGTAGCCAGCTTAGTTGCAATCGTTTTTCTTTTTTGCGCGGATAGCTAGCTGCTATCGTTTCCTTTTTTCTTTTTATTCTTTGTTTTTTCTGTGGTTGTCTCCTGCCATCCATCGGTTAATTTGCTACTACTTGACTATTTGTCTCTAATTCAACTAATACTCAGTACAACACCGCTACCAAATTGATTTATTCGCTCGTTCCAAAATAGCAGGAGAGACAACGGAGGCGTAGACGACGGGGCGCTGCCTTGCGGGCGCCGGGAGATAGCGGTTGGGCCAGTGTTAAGGTGGGAGAGCTTTACGGCGACAGATTTGCGGTGGGGGCAGTGTTTTAAACTTCGGTAAAAAACCAGTGAAGGCCAATATAATAAAAATTACCGAAAATCGGTGAAAATCGGCCGGTTTCGATCAGAATTTTTTAAAAATCTGAACCGGAGGGGATCAGTATAATGAAATTTCAGCGAAAATCGTGAAATTTCGGCTGAAATGTTTTTCACTGGGTGGGGGAGCTTGGCGGTGACGGGTTAACGCGGCAGGGGGAGCTCTATGGCGACGGGTTAGCGCGGCGATGGACGCTGTCGGGGACGTCGATCGGCCCCCCCTGATTTTCTGGTCCAGCTCCGCCACTGGCTGCACTGCCAGCCGTAGAGCGGTGTCTCTGCGTGGCGGCATCCAAAAATAAGGTCATGTTGAGCTGTAGTACAACTTGTCTGTATAATATTCGGCAGTACAAGCTGTAGTCCGGCGTTTAAATAAGTCAACTCGGCATTTTTTTTTAGATAATAGGCAACTTGACAACTAGTGTATAAGATATTAATCTGTTCTCTGGTGTGAGTGGTCATAGGACAAAATGGAGTAACACTGCAATTGCGCTTCATTGATCCAAACCCTCTAGGTCCGATGCGACTACAGAGCGAGTAAAACCGAACTTTCTTTGGAGCACTTTGGATCGTGTTTTGTTGAAAATAGATTGGGAGATTCAAAAACAATTTCGTCATATGTTGTCCGGTGTCACTGTTGGGGATTGGCGGAAAGATAGCCAAACTCGGGAGTGCCTCAACGGGCGAAACCCGAGGGGTTCGTTGACTGATTAACTGACTGGCTTCGCACTTCTCTCTGGCGAAATTGTCGTCCCTGCAGGAATCAAGCCGGCCACCCAGAGCGAAGATCGCCGCGCTGATGGAGCGCGCGTCTTGGAAGGAGGCTTCGGGTTCCCGGAGGCGAAACCCGGGCAAACTCGTCACGAAGGAAGGCTTCGGGATCGTCGATGGCGCTGTGAGTATTGCCACCCGAAGCCTTCGACGGTGTGCCATCATCTGTGAAGGCCTGACGTCATCGTCAGGCTAAGATTTGAAGGCCACCAAGGGGGCAGAGATGTAATGACCATAATGCCCTTCGGACGATAATGTACAGAATATTTCAGGATCAATAGGCCCAGATCAGGGGTAGTTTAGACCATCTCATGTAACTCTGATCTGGGTATATATACCCCATCACCTCCTCTGTGCTGGGGGACGGTTTTTGTAAGCTCGTAAGGGCAAACATGCTGTCGGAATGAAACACTTCGTGCCATACTTGTTACGCGAAGCATCTCGATGCTAACCCGATGTTTGGGGAGTTTGCCTAGGTAAAAACCCAACAGTCACTTTCAGTATGTGGCCCATACCATTGACTAAAGTTTAGGATAAGCACTGTGTACTGCCACTAACATAGATCCCAATCAAAAGTATCTAAGTATAATGTATTCATAAATGTCTGTATATCCAACTTTTTGATACTGTACTAATCTGCAACAATGAGTAGCCCACAAACTGAACTGACCTCTCAACATATTAAAATTGTGACACGATAAAGATTATTGTTCTCTCTCCTCGCAAAAAGGGAAGATTATTGTTCTCTCAGTAGATTCACAAGCTTGAGCAGATCCCGATGCGAAGACCCTCCATCCGCTACGCTCGCGCACGCTGCCTTCTTCAAGGAAAGCACCTTCGCCTTGATCCCTTTGTCCCCGAGCAGCCTCGCAACCTTGTCCCTAATCTCTTCCTTGGTGACGACGCCCCGCTCGTCGGCACGAATCCTCATGCCCGTGCCCCATACGTCGCATATGTAGCTCTGGTTGCAGAACTGGTCAGCGAAGTAGGGCCAGCACAAGAACGGCACGCCGTGCTGCACCCCTTCCATTGTTGAGTTCCACCCGCAGTGCGTCACGAAGCACGCCACCGAAGGGTGCGAGAGCACGCGCTGCTGCGGCGCCCAGTCGACGATCAGCCCCGAGTCACCGACGCGCCGCTTGAACTCGTCGAGCCAGCCCTCGCCGACACCGTCGACGAAGTTGGGCCGGAGCACCCACAGGAACGGCCGGCCGGTGAGAACCAGCCCATCGGCGAGCTCCTGCAGCCGTGTCGCGTCGAAGACCGTCAGGCTCCCGAACGCCGCGTACACGACGGAGCCTGGGGCCTGCGCGTCGAGCCAGGTGAGGCAGGTCCGGTCTTCTGGCCAGAAATGGCATGCCGCCGACGTTGACGCCGGCATCTCCAGAGGCCCAACGGCAAGTGCCGGCTTGGGGAGGAGTGCCAGCGCCTCGGACTCGATCTCCTCGAACGTGTTGCAGACGATGACCTCAGCGAGCGCCATCGCCGGGATGGTCTTGATTACGCTCTGGATGAGGATTCTTCGTGACTCCGGGTTCTTGCCGAGGCTGGCCCATGGGAGCTTGGGCGTGTCGATGGCCGGCATCCTGGGGCTGAACTGGATCCGCTCGTTCCTTGTCACGTTGCCTGCACGGTCACCATCATGAATATCATTGATCTCTCAACAAGAAGAAATATGAAGTAATTATGTACTGGAAATCGCATCGTTCATGTGTATTACCGATTTCGTCGATGATGCCATCTTCTAACATCTTCGGAATGTGCATCCTGAGCACGAATAAGGCAGCGGCGAATGTCGAGAACAAAGCGACGCGCACGCCCGCTTTGGCCAGCGGCTCCAGGACCCAGCTCATGGACACGTCGGCCACCACCCACCTGATCTTCTTGGACACGACCATCTCCTCGATACGGCCGAGCATCGCCGCCGGCAAGCCCCCTCCCAGCTTGCCGATGTCAGTGCGGTCGCCGTCGGGGTCCATGCCGTCCGGGAAGGAGACCATGTTAATCCCCGCAGGGACTGCCGCTCCGGCCTCTCCTGCTGCCAGGGCCTTGACGACGCGGTCATGGTTGAAGTCCGTGTTCACAAAATCCACCTCGATGCCGTGCTCGACGAGCCGGTGGGCGAGCTCCATGAGCGGCATGACGTGGCCCTGGGCAGGGAACGGCAGCACCATGACACGAGGCCGAGGAGGAGCCGCCGCCGCCGTTGTCGCCGCCATGGATTGGAGGCTGTGTTCAGCTTGCGTGTTTGCGTTGGATTGGTACACGGCTACGCGGCGGTGATCGTGATGAGCTGCGCCAACAGATCGAGATCTCTTGCGGCTTGCCACGCCACTCCCTGTCACAACAGATCGAGACAGAGAAGCGCTCCTCAGCCCATGGTAATCCATCCACCGGACCGGGTGTCCTTTTGAAGGCGACCTCATCGATGCAGCTGCGTCATAGATTGCATCAGCAAGAATGTAACTAGTGCAGTGGTGCTAGTCAAATTGGCCATCCGTTTCTTTGCTGTCGAGTATAAAAATGGTATGTCCATTACTATACTGCCGGCAGTAGAGCTGTATTTCTGTGCGCCGGCATCCAAAAATTGGTCAAATTGGCCATCCGTTTCCTTTTTGTCGAATATAAAAATGGTATGTCCATTACTGTACTGCCAGCAGTAGAGCTGTAATGCGTGTGCGGTGGCATCCACAAATAGGTAATGTTGAACTGTAGCACAGCTTGTCCGTAAAATGTACAGTATATTTCCAGGCGGCAGAGGTGGAGTGCAACGGCTTGTTACACTAGGAACCGCCCCGTCTCATAGCCCGCTGACAGAGGCAGCCCATGGAACCCCTAATCTCCTTGCCTTGGTGGTGTACTAGTCATCTGAGGGAGTTTTGTATTGCTAAAAAAAAAATCTGAGGGAGTTTTGTTTTTTTTGAAAGATTCCGGAGGGAGTTTTGCAATTGGGACGCTGCTAAATACCGTGATCCGCGACTGGTTGGGTTGGGATGATTGGCTCTAGGCAAATTTGTCTGGAGCACACTGATAAAGTGTGGCTTCACTCAATACACATATCAAAATTGAATTTGTCTGAGACACACTACAATTTGATGGCAATTGTCTGAAACACACTGTCGCTATTAGAATATTATTTCTGGCTGGAATAGGTGAGAGAATACTTTGTAAATGACGATGAGTGCCCCTGCACTGTTCATCTTCTTCCTTGGTCGTCGACGCCGCCGCAAGGCCATGGCGCCATTGTCCTGCTCCCCACCTTGCTCGCCCGTGGAGCTACAGCTCAGTGCGGCGCCATGTCACTGGCGCGCAGCTCAGCCAACCCACGCGCGCACCGCGGACCCGCCCAGCGTCCTGCCACCGAGTCGAGCAACTTTGTAGTGTCTACCGCGGCCCGCCCAATGTAACGCCCGCCCTGCCGTGTAGATGTTCCGTCGCAGCATATGTGAAGAACAGGAGGCTGCCTGCATGTTTCGTGTACGAATCTTGCTGGGAGAAGGAACGCGCAGGTGGCCACTGCTGTAGTGTTGTTGCGGCACCAGCATCCAGACACTCATGCGGCGAAGGAGAACCGTCAAGAAGCACGCCGGGGCCTGGAGCTCGACCTCGTCCTCCATCTCGTCGCGAGCGCCCTGCAGCTTGGCGCTGCCCCATCAGATGAGCTCAAAGTCCAAGAACGGCGACGGGCCGCCACCATGCTGCCCACAACCTTCGCGTTGCACGATGCTCATGTAGGCCCCCTTTGGAACGCGGGATTTTTTTCTATTCCTGCGTTTTTCTTGTGAACAGTCAACTGATTCCTGTGAAATTCCTGTAAAAATCCAGCGTTCCAAAGGGGGCCGTAGTCTTGTCTATTTTGGGCAAGCAAGAGTCTGTTGCTTCCACCATGGCAACATCATAGAGGCAGGCGACTGATTCATTGCATCCAGATCTGTACTTTCTCTACTCGATTGAAGGTTCTGAGACTTGAATTGATGAAGGGATGGAGAGCATGAGGAGAGAGGTGCGACGGGAGGAAGAATGGTGGGGAATTGCCGGCCTTGTTTTTTCTCTTCTTTTTTTTCCCCTTTTCTTTAGTTGCACGTGGGAATTGGATGAAGAAGAGAGGTAGAATAGTCATTGCTCTCATCTTAATATTATTTTATCGGGATTGCTAAAAAACATTTGAATGTTTTGTTCTCTCGCGGCACTCGATTTTGTGGCCGTCGATCTCTGCCCGCGTTGCATCCCCGCTTTGTCTGTCATCCGTACCCCACCTAAAAGCAACTCCAGCAGGACTTTTATTTGGGACCTTACTTCACTTTTTAGAGTCTTGAGTAAAAAAACAAATTCCAGCAGGGACTTTAGGGCCCTCATTTTACATGTCCCCTCAAACTCCATCTTCAGACACCCATTCTCAGGGTCCTTCAATCTCCCCCTCATCCGTGGGTCCCACCATTTTTATTTTCATTTTCCTTTTTTTCTCTCTTCCTTTTTCCCTTTTTTCTCTCTCTTCTCCCTCCTCCCGCACGCCACCGCCGCCATCTCGCCGGGCGCCGTCGACGCGGCGGGCTGCCCGCGCCCGGCCACGCCTCGCCGCGCGCCGCCTCTCCCCCCGCCGCGCGCCGCCCCTCTCCCGCGCGCCGCCTCTCCCCCTCGCCGCCCACCACGCCGTCGCGGCTGGTCGCGACGCCCACCACGCTCAGTCCAGGGGGAGCGGCGTGTCGGCCACGGTGAGCTCGGTGCGGTTGGTGAGGTGGGAGAGTCACACCGCGGAGAGGCGGCGGAGCGACGCGGTGCAGGAGAAGGCGCGCAGCCCGGAGGCCAGCTCTTCCGGCGGGAGCACGCGCGGCGGCGCGGCGGGGCAGTCGGAGAACGCCAGCGCGCGGAGCCTGAAACTACATAAAACAGGATCAGCCAAAGATTCACAAAGCATGTGAGGAGGGTGGAACTTTCTTCAGGATTCCATTGTCTCGGTCTCGATAAGGCATGGCTGAGGTGCAGATATCCTTCCCGAATCCCGGCATTCCTGCCATGAGCTTGCTTGCTTCTGAAGCATCCTGTGAGGGTACTACGATTTATTTCTTCAAGAACATTTCCCTCCTCTTTCTTCTCTCCGTTCAATAGCAAATTCGTTCGCATGCACGGGCTCTCTTGCTTTGATTTAGCCAATTAGCATCTTGAGCACTCGTTCTCGCGGCAGAGGATGAGGGGAGACGAAGCACTTGCAGGCCATGGAGGGAGCGGACACGCGGCTCCGGCTGTTCCAGATGGACCTCCTCGACCCTGCTTCCATTCAGGCGGCGGAGGGTACTACGATTTATTTCTTCCGGAAGAGATTATTACTCTACTTGTTAACTCTTGATTTGATTGGGTGCTGCGCACGAGCTCGCGGTTCGCCTTGATCAGCTCTTGGACCCGGGTGGAGCTCCGGCGTTGGTCGGCGGGCATGCTTGTGGGCTCCAGCTCCGGGCGACGAATGTACAGCGGCGCGGGCTTGGCGGCCAGGACAAACTTGACGTGGTGATCGGGGACACGCCTCAGCACCGTCTTCGTCTTCTTCTTCCCCGCCGCCGCCGCCGGCACCTCCTCCACGGGCGTCTCCTCCTCCGTCTTCGTCTCCTTGGCAGGTGATCCCTGTTCGCCGGTGGATGAGTCGGGCGCCGAGCTGCAGCGCACCTGACCGCCGCCGAGGCTGGCCATCTGCTTCCTCCTCGCCGTCTCTTATCTTTGGGTGGAGGAGACGGTGGCGGAGGATACGACGAAGGTGGTGGAGGAGATGGGGGCGGTGGTGAAGGTGGCGGCGGAGATGGCGGGCGCGCGTCGCGGCGGCGGGCGCGCGGCGGCGGCGGCGGCGGAGCGCGCGGCGGTGCTGTGCGGGGAGGAAGACGATTGTTTTTTTTTTTAACTCTGACAAGTGGGTCCCACACGAAGTAGGGTCTTTGGACCACAGCTGCGGGAGTTGAAACAATTTTTTGAACCCCTATTTTTACATGCCAGCCTCTAAAATAGAAATAGGGGCTTTGATTTAGGGTCGATCGCTGGAGTTGCTCTAATCCCGTTATTTTCAGCTTCCAATTTTTGTCACGCGTCTTTTCATTTCCCCGTCTTTCTTCTTCGTCGCGACGGAGAGGGCGAGGCCCTGGCGAAGCCCTGCGATTCCTAGGGTTCGTCGTTTCTGATCTGTATTGCTTCGATTTGCTCCATGGATTCGATTCATCTTGCCGCGGTAGTGATGTGCCGGTGATTATTTTTGCGAATTTGAACTGCGCAGCTGTCGTATTTTGGTTAGATTTGGTTCAACCTCTGAGTTGCCGCAGGCATCTTGGTTGGATTCGTCTGTCCCTTCGTCTAGCTATTGATCTGTGGTCCTGCACAGGAGTGCGTTGCGCGGCGCAGCTGCAGGGTGACCTCGCAGGCAGCGCACCAAGTCTGCTTCACGCCGCACGAGCTCGCAGGCAGCGCACCAAGTCTGCTGGGCGAGGTCGCGTGTGGCACGACGCAGGTGCACGTGGCGTGGCATGGCTGTGGGGCGAGCTCGCGGGAGGACATGGATGCTCGAGCTCCCATCAAGCAATTGCTGTGAGATTAAATTTTACCTTGAAGTAGAACGATAGGATGGGAAAAGCAATTGGTGTGAGATAAAGCTCATCATGGAGCAATTGCTGTGAGATAAAAGCTCATCTGGAAGGTGAACGAATTTGGGATGGGAGTAGCAGAACGAAGCTTGAGCTCGCTGCAACCCGAGCCCTGCACTCAAGGTGTTCGACTAAATGCTAAAGAGTAGCCAGCAGCCTCGAAGACACTAGGGTTCATGCTTTGAGTTGGTTCCATTTTGTGTGGATTTGTGTGTTCCAGTTAGTTTGTCATTTGATATTTTTCAATTTGACATCCACCTGAATGCCAGTTAAACTATTGTTATTGAGATCCTGTAGACTTGCTAGGTGTCGTTTCTAAGCACTGTATACGAGCGCCCCTAGTGATTATCTATTCAGTTAATTGATCTGTCAGCCCTCCATGTCTATGAGCGCCCTAGAAATGATCTGTTCTTTTTCTAGTTTTTGGGTTATGTAGCTCTATAAACTGTTATCACTCTACTTCATTTTTGCATACCTGATCAATATATAAGTGTGTTTATTTGGATCATTTTCAGGTGTAAGCATTTTGCCTGATCTTATGCTGTTGTGAACCGTCCTTTTTGCTTTCTTTTATGGGCTGTTGTTTTCCTTGGGATATATTGGTTAATTTTGAATCTTTTTGTCAATGATATGAGTAATTATATATTTATTTATTCTACTTCTTTGTTTATTTAGATGGTTCGAAAAAGGTGGGATCCTTTGACAGAAAATTAGTAGTGATGGTAGTGAGGATTCAGATTTTGAGAGGTCTGACAAGTATCGGATTCATTATAAAATGAGTTTTGCATGCAACCAGTTGTCTGACTGCTCAAGTGATAGTCATGTAAGTGTCCTTAATTTTTGCTTTATAATGCTTTTGAGCTAGTATAATGCATGTTCAAGGGCATCTAATTTTTAGTCAAATAACTTTTTCCTATGTAAGGCTTGGGTTCTTGTGATGACAACAATATTTGTTCTCCTGTTTAGTCTTGTATTTCCTTTAAAGTAATATTTTTATTCTCCTGTTTAGTTTGAAACTTGTCCACAGAATGGCTTATTTGTTACTCAAAGTCTTATGAATCCTACTACGGTAGGACAATTCTGATATATAATTTTTTTCTTTTCATCTTGACAAGTTAAGGAAGATGAAGCAGAAACTGTCAAGATCTCTTCATCCATAGGTATTTAAGTTGTCATGTTTTGGGTTCACTTCGAATGTGATTCTAGACTTCATTTTTTGTCGATACATTATCATCCGTGATAACCAATCTCAGTCAAAGTTACAAGAAAGTGATACGCGATTTTGATTTTGATTTTCTTTTGGAATTTGATAAATGTTATGTCCCCCAACAAGTTTATGAAATGGCTTGCTTTTCTTGTTGATCCTAAATCTGGTGAGATCATCTTCGATAGGAAGGTTATTTCTCTCACAAAAGAAGCTATGCATTCTGTTCTTGGCCTGCCAATTTGTGCGTAGCTATTGTTCAGTTGGCAAGGCTATTATTATTTCCAAACATCCAATTCTATTGGGATGCATATGTTAAAGTTGCTATGCCTTTTTATGGATATTGGGTGTTGTATCCAGATTTCCTTGAACTTGATATTGATAGAAGGTAGTTTTGTGATCTCTTTGCTTTGCGTTATCATGTTCGTAGCAGAGTAACGTTAGGTCCTGTACCTTTATTTCAGTCATTCAACACTGAATTTACTACTTGTTATGCCTAAAATTACACGAAAATATCATTGTAACTTTTTTGTAACCAATATGTAATTCTTGTGTATTGTGTCTGTAAATTGGACATTATGTTAGTTTATGCATTTTTTTGTCTCCTGCTGGTCCATTTAATGTACTAAAAGTAATTATGTTTTCCTATTCATTTATGAAGGTGGGATTTATGCTATGTTGTCTTTAAAGCATTGGCATACTCCAAGAACTAGTTTGTGTTCCTGCTTGAGCTTTCACCACCATAATTCTGGAAGCTTGATTGCCCAAAATTACAACAAGCTTATGGTTTGTGTTCCTGCTTGAGCTTTCACCATATTTGTCCTTATGGTTCTTCTGTTTTTCTCTCTTTTAATTTAGTTTAATTTTGGTTACGTTTTTGAATGCTCCAATTTGATTATGAATTTCATGTTTGTTTCAGTTATTGGGCTCTTGACCTTCCTTGCCAAGCTGTCATGGCTTCGATCAGTTTTGGGAGTTTTGATTTGGCTCTTGCAAAGCTGAGGTTATTGATGTTATGACTTGTCGGTGTTAAGAAACCGGCCGACAAGTAAATTTGTAACTACGGCGTCTAACAATCTTCTATGATGGCGAGGGTTTTGCGAGAGAGGCAAGGTTTATACTGGTTCAGGCAATCGATGCCCTACGTCCAGTTCGTGGGTGGTTCGTGTTTCGACTTGCAGAGGGGAGCTACAAGTGTTGACGAGGGAGGAGAAAGACTCCAAGCCTCTTCGTGTGTATCTCTATGTCTGTGTGCGTTGTATCTATTGATCGATCCCCCATCCTCATGCACCCAGCTCTCCTTTTATAGTCAAGGAGTGAGCCGGTTTACAAATGGGAACGGGGCTTTCGGGTTGTGGGCAGCGCGGCTACGCGCCGCACTAGTCTGATCCCTAGCCGCTACTGTGGCTCTAGTCAGGCGGCGTCCTGTCAGCCTGGTCGCCGGGCAGGTGGTCGAGATGTCAACCCAGACTGTCGCGGCCGTCTTGTCGCCGGTCCGGTCTTCGTCCCTGTTCAGGGTGATGATGATGCCGTAGCCATCCCGTTGCTGTACTCGAGGTGTCAGGCGGCGCCGCGAGATGGGACGGGTGTCACTGTGCAGGTCAGATCGCGTGCCTGCAAGTATATAAGTTGCTGGGTAGAGTTAAGGCTTCCCAGCTACTCGTCGTAAATGCCTGTCCTCTTTGCCAGAGGAAAATCTTCTCGACGAAGTCTCCCAACTCGGGGTCGGGCGAAGCGCGGCTTGTGGGCCCGCCCGACTGGGAGTCGGGCGAGGCGGAGTTCGGGGCCCGCCCGACTGGGGGTCGGGCGAGGCGGAGTCTGTGGACCCCACCCGACTCGGGGTCGGGCGGGGCGGAAGTCGTGGGCCCGCCCGACTGGGGGTCGGGCGAGGCGGAGTCTGTGGACCCCACCTGACTCGGGGTCGGGCGGGGCGGAAGTCGTGGGCCCGCCCGACTGGGGGTCGGGCGAGGCGGAACTTGTATGTGCCCTCGGGGTCGGCTGTGGGCCCCTCGAGCGCTCTGTTGTCGTGTGCCTGTTCCTGTGGGCCCTACACAATTAAGCTGAGACGGTTTAGCAGAACAAAGTATCCTAGATCAGGATACCCTGATTTGGGTATCCGTCAGTAGCCCCTGAGCCTGGGCGGCGGCCGGGGGTCGTGGTCGCCGTCGAGGCTTGTCGTTGTCTGTCCGAGGGTATTTTCGTACTACTCATACCGGTGGGTGCGCGCGAGCGCACCCGCCGGGTGTAGCCCCCGAGCCTCGGTACAAGTGGTTTACTTGTGCCGAGGGTGACAAAAAAGGTTTTCCCGAGACCACGCAGTAGGTCATTGTTTGCGAATGCGAGCCCCCGAGTCCTCGCTCGATGCGCGGATCCGTCCGAGGGTCGTTTCGTCTTTTTGTTTCGTCCGTACCCGCGCGTCTTTACGATAAGACGGGACACGCATGAGCCGGCCACGTCATTCCTCGATGGTTCGATGCGTGGTGCTCGTTTAAGCTGCAAACGGGTGTGTCCGAGTGAAGGCCTTGGCTTGCCCTTCGCGGGGATCCGATTGAGACTAGCTGGAGTCGGCCTCATTAAGATCCGAGTTCCTGCCTTTTTCGATCGCCGACTCCTTTCGCTCGGAGTCAGTGGGCTCGATGCCCTCCCTCGATGGGAGATCAAGGTCGAGGTTTTTTAGACTCGGACTCGGACGCTACCGTCAGAGGCCCATTGTACTACGGTGTACGGGTTGCGGTCGCTGGGGACCCCTCTTTGGTGGCCCCTCACTTAGTTTTGCCCTGGAGCGGCCGTTCGAACCCTTTCGCGGGGCCGGCCTTCGAACTCCTGGGCCGGAAACTGGGCCGTCGGGGCGTTTTCAGCCCCTAGCCTTTATTACCTGTGGGCCCGGCCGGGATTCCAAGCCCGCCTGGGCCGTCATCGTGCGTCGTGGAGACGCGACGGTTCGCCTTCCGCGCGGATCGAGGCCACGATCTGTCTTCGTGCGGTAGTGGAGCGGGCCATGATGGCGGTTTTTAAGGCACCTGCACCTGTTAGATCGAGAAACAGGGGAGGTGCGGGGAACGATGCGTCGTGTGGACGCGATAACTATAAAAAGGGGGATGAGCCCAACCTCATTTGTCTTACCAGGTTTTCGCGACCTTTCGCATCCATCGCCGCTCGCCTTAGCGCAAACCGCTTCGTCTTCCTCGCCTCGCTCGCTTTCCAACCTCCCTTCGTTTCGCCGTCGCTCCGCGTCCCTCGCCCGCATTCGCCATGGCGGATTGGAGCCGGTCCAACAGCACCAAGGGGAGCCTCGATGCCCTGGTTGCGCGCGGCCTCCTGATGCCTCTCACCGCGGAGCGGGAGTGGCTGGTACCCGGGGAGGAGAGGATCC
>RWGY01001000.1:0-22780 GCA_007726485.1 Eragrostis curvula
GGGCGGCCGGTCCCCAACCCCAGCACTCGGGCGCCTCTTCGATCAGGCACCCGGTGAACTCCGGGAGCGGCGCGAGCGCGGTGTTCTTGAGTTAAACCACCTCTCGTTGCCAACCCTTGTTGGTGTCGGTGACGGGCATGGTGATGTACTCGCGGGCCCGGGTGCTCCGGAGCCGGAAGCTAGCACAGCCGATTGGGACGGCGCGCGGATTCCCTTCCGCGTCCTTCTTGGTCTGGAGCGCGACGGTGAAGAAGTACTTGAAAAGGTGGAAATGGGGCGAATCTTCAAAAAACCTTCGCACAAGGCGACGAAGGCGGAGATGTGCTGGATGGAGTTGGGGTTGAGGTGCTGCAGCTCCAACTTGTAGTGGTGAAGCAGGCCGCGGAGGAAGGGAAGAGGCGGCATGCCGAAGCCGCGCTCGTGGAAGGAGCGGAAGGAGACGATGTAGCCGTCCGGCGGCGACGGGATCCTCTCCTCCCCGGGTACCAGCCACTCCCGCTCCGCGGTGAGAGGCATCAGGAGGCCGCGCGCAACCAGGGCATCGAGGCTCCCCTTGGTGCTGTTGGACCGGCTCCAATCCGCCATGGCGAATGCGGGCGAGGGACGCGGAGCGACGGCGAAACGAAGGGAGGTTGGAAAGCGAGCGAGGCGAGGAAGACGAAGCGGTTTGCGCAAAGGCGAGCGGCGGTGGATGCGAAAGGTCGCGAGAACCTGGTAAGACAAATGAGGTTGGGCTCATCCCCTTTTTATAGTTATCGCGTTCACACGACGCATCGTTCCCCGCGCCTCCCCTGTTTCTCGATCTAACAGGTGCAGGTGCCTTAAAAACCACCATCATGGCCCGCTCCACTACCGCACGAAGACAGATCGTGGCCTCGATCCGCGCGGAAGGAGAACCGTCGCGTCTCCACGACGCACGATGACGGCCCAGGCGGGCTTGGAATCCCGGCCGGGCCCACAGGTAATAAAGGCTAGGGGCTGAAAACGCCCCGACGGCCCAGTTTCCGGCCCAGGAGTTCGAAGGCCGGCCCCGCGAAAGGGTTCGAACGGCCGCTCCAGGACAAAACTAAGTGAGGGGCCACCAAAGAGGGGTCCCCAGCGACCGCAACCCGTACACTGTAGTACAATGGGCCTCTGACGGTAGCGTCCGAGTCCGAGTCTAAAAAACCTCGACCTTGATCTCCCATCGAGGGAGGGCATCGAGCCCACTGACTCCGAGCGAAAGGAGTCGGCGATCGAAAAAGGCAGGAACTCGGATCTTAATGAGGCCGACTCCAGCTAGTCTCAATCGGATCCCCGCGAAGGGCAAGCCGAGGCCTTCACTCGGACACACCC
Organism: Eragrostis curvula; assembly: GCA_007726485.1. NCBI lineage: Eukaryota > Viridiplantae > Streptophyta > Magnoliopsida > Poales > Poaceae > Eragrostis > Eragrostis curvula. The sequence continues at coordinate 1,336 of RWGY01001000.1, forward strand.
GTTTGCAGCTTAAACGAGCACCACGCATCGAACCATCGAGGAATGACGTGGCCGGCTCATGCGTGTCCCGTCTTATCGTAAAGACGCGCGGGTACGGACAAAACAAAAAGACGAAACGACCCTCGGACGGATCCGCGCATCGAGCGAGGACTCGGGGGCTCGCATTCGCAAACAATGACCTACTGCGTGGTCTTGGGAAATCCTTTTCTGTCACCCTCGGCACAAGTAAACCACTTGTACCGAGGCTCGGGGGCTACACCCGGCGGGTGCGCTCGCGCGCACCCACCGGTAGGGGTAGTACGAAAATACCCTCGGAAAGACAACGACAAGCCTCGACGGCGACCACGACCCCCGGCCGCCGCCCAGGCTCGGGGGCTACTGACGGATACCCAAATCAGGGTATCCTGATCTAGGATACTTAATTCTGCTAACCGTCTAAGCTTAATTGTGTAGGGCCCACAGGAACAGGCACACGACAACAGAGCGCTCGAGGGGCCCACGGCCGACCCCGAGGGCACATACAAGTTCCGCCTCGCCCGACCCCCAGTCGGGCGGGCCCACGACTTCCGCCCCGCCCGACCCCGAGTCGGGTGGGGTCCACAGACTCCGCCTCGCCCGACCCCCAGTCGGGCGGGCCCACGACTTCCGCCCCGCCCGACCCCGAGTCGGGTGGGGTCCATAGACTCCGCCTCGCCCGACTCCCAGTCGGGCGGACCCACAAGCCACGCTTCGCCCGACCCCGAGTTGGGAGACTTCGTCGAGAAGATTTTTCCTCTGGCAAGGAGGACAGGCATTTACGACGAGTAGCTGGGGAGCCTTAACTCTACCCAGCAACTCATATACTTGCAGGCACGCGATCTGACCTGCACAGTGACACCCGTCCCATCTCGCGGCGCCGCCTGACACCTCGAGTACAGCAGCGGGATGGCTACGGCATCATCATCACCCTGAACAGGGACGAAGACCGGACCGGCGACAAGACGGCTGCGACAGTCTGGGTTGACATCTCGACCACCTGCCCGGCGACCAGGCTGACAGGACGCCGCCTGACTAGAGCCACAGTAGCGGCTAGGGATCAGACTAGTGCGGCGCGTAGCCGCGCTGCCCACAACCCGAAAGCCCCGTTCCCATTTGTAAACCGGCTCACTCCTTGACTATAAAAGGAGAGCTGGGTGCATGAGGAGGGGAGATCCCGAAGAGATACAACACACACAGACATAGAGATACACACGAAGAGGCTTGGAGTCTTTCTCCTCCCTCGCCAACACTTGTAGCTCCCCTCTGCAAGTCGAAACACGAACTACCCACGAACTGGACGTAGGGCATCGATTGCCTGAACCAGTATAAACCTTGCCTCTCTCGCAAAACCCTCGCCATCATAGAAGATTGTTAGGCGCCGTAGTTACAAATTTACTTGTCGGCCGGTTTCTTAACACCGACATGTCACAAATTGCATTTTACATGAAACTCATTTTTCGCCACTACCATGCCAACTCTTTTACAAAGAGGTGGCAAATTGATTACCAAGGCATATTCAAAAGACCAACTCACAACAAAATAAAATATTAACACAAATGGATTCCGTGTTGATAAAAGATGTTAGTCGCAATGTAAAATTAAGTAGGACATACTATTTTGAAGGCTTTGGACTTTTCGATCATGTTTGGGCAAAAGCAATATGCCGAAGCAAAAGCCTAACATATTTTCTTCTTTCTTTTTTTGGTTAGAGAAACAACAAAAGTTCGAGCATTTGTGGTAAATTGTCACAGAAAAGTTGGGCAATAATCATAATGCTTATTAGAATTTTAGTGGGCTTTTTTATGCAATGTGTTTGCTTGAGGATAATGTCAAATGCAACAATTTAAGTTGAGCCGTGTGGTGCACGAAATAGTTGATATGTAAGCTCAGTTCCATGACCAAGTTGATATGTGTGTTATAGTGAAAGAGTACTTATCCCTGATCAGTGATGATCACATGCAAGTTACTTCTCGCAGAAAATCATTTTCGAACCGTGACTCAAAAATGGAAATGTTAAAATCTTAAAAGGCCAGACAAGCACCAGTGCCCCCCACACGCCTTTGACACGGTGCTCGTGTCCCATACGCATGCTAGAAATTTGATCGACCATTGCCATTAATGGCTTGGCCCATACACTTCACCAAACAAGGATAAGGCCAGTGTTTTTTTGCACAACACTCATCAAAAAGAGAAAAGGGAAAAAGAAAAAAAAAATCCAAACGCCACGAAACGTTGCCTCGGCACTGGCCTATGTTTTCCATCTGCTTCCGTTGGCACGCCACGTTGCCTCGGCACTGGCCTCCGCGCCACACCATAAAACCCAGCGCACACAGCTCTGCTCTTCCCGTCTCCAGTTCTCCACTCCCGGCCTCGGGTCACCAAGACCAACAACTCCACCATCACCGCTGCTTGCCTGGGCAGAGGCAGCCATGGACGAGCCCGCTTCCCCGACCTCACCCTCCGGCTCTTCGTCCTCCTCCTCGTCGTCGTCCTTCTCCTCCCCCGCGGCGGCGGCGCCCAAGAAGCGGGCGCGCAAGGACGACGACGGCAGCCGGCACCCGACGTACCGCGGCGTGCGCATGCGGAGCTGGGGCAAGTGGGTGTCGGAGATCAGGGAGCCCCGCAAGAAGTCGCGCATCTGGCTGGGCACCTTCGCCACCGCGGAGATGGCGGCGCGCGCGCACGACGTGGCCGCGCTCGCCATCAAGGGCCGAGCCGCGCACCTCAACTTCCCGGGCCAGGCGCACCTGCTCCCGCGCCCGGCCAGCGCGGCGCCCAAGGACGTCCAGGCCGCGGCGGCGCTCGCCGCCGCCGCCGCCTTCCCGTCCGGCGCCAATGCCAAGAGCCCCGAGAGCAGCAGCTGCAGGTCCGACGACGCCAGCGCCGCCTCCTCCTCCTCGCCGCCGCTGCCGGCGGCGGCGGCTCAGCAGGACGCCGAGCCGGACCCTGACGAGGCCCTGTTCGACCTCCCGGACCTGCTCGGGCTCGACCTGAGATGCGGCCCGTCCTCCGCCCTGTCGTGCGGGACGGCCTGGGCCGTCGACGACGACGTGGCCGGCGCCGGCGCGTTCCGCCTGGAGGAGCCGCTCATGTGGGAGTACTGACTGACTCATGATCAATCGAGTCCTCGGAGCGGTTGCCAGTCACCACTCACCAGCAAGTCCATGCATCACTCTCGAGTATTATTATTAGATTGATCGCGAAAACCTGTAAATGCCGCAGCTTTCTTCTGGTCTGTTATCCTCTCTTGTTCCGTAAGTGTCTTCTTTTACCATCGATCGTTTTCTGTTTTCCTTTACCAGATTTAGGAGCCGGGACTCTGTAAAGCTAGCTTCTTTCTCCTTCTCTTGCTTGATTTGGGAGACAAGAATATGTATAATTACAAGCATCTTATCTTCCATCACTTTTAGTCCTTGCGTTGGTTTGTTTAGTGGTAAAAGGGACGATCGAGCAAAGATTTGGGCCTAAATGGACAGTGATATTCACGCTTCCTGTTTGCTCCTTTTCGATCCTCCTCTCGCTTACTAGTCAGTCACCTGCCCGCCTCGTCCCAACAAAAGAAAAAAAACGAAAAGGAAAGAAACCTCACCCGCCTTCCCTGCCACGCACGGCAGGATTCGAGAGCGCGCGGGGCCATCCAGTCCCGCCTCCGCTCACGAGAAGCGCACAATAATTTCGCCGTTAATGCCCGGCGCCCCGGTCAAGACTCGCGCTCCGCCGGTGACGTGTGCCGCGGCCGCGGAGAGAGAGCAGCAGCAGGCAGACCGAGGAGCGTGAGCAGCGCGCTGAAAGGTCGCGAAAGCGACGGCGGCTGCGTAAAAAAGTGCGGCTGCGGCTTCCGGGTTAAGACAACGTTAATGCGGTCCGCACCACGGCACCACGCTCCTCTCCGCTCCCTCGCGCGCCGGGCTGCGGGTTTCCATGCCGCGTCGCCATCGTGCCGGCCATTTCGAACGAGAAAGGCCGGCCCCCAGGTTTCCTGTGCAGCCACAAGACGACGCCGCAGGGGAGAGGCGGCACGTACGCGTGAGCACGTACATGTGAGCTGTGCAAACGCCAATGTGGCCGCGCGAGAAGCCTGCCAGTTGCCGCCGAGGCGGTGCGTGAGCAGTGCGCGCTGCCGGTTGGCTTTCGTGCAAGAGACTGATCCCTTCCTGGTGAAGACGCGTCATCCAGATTAGACCGCGCTTGGCAATTTGTGAAACAATTCTATTGCAATAAGAAATTCAGGTGGGGAACTCCCCCACCGTAGATTCCTCGAAAAAAAAAAAGATTAGACCGCTGGTTTTTGGTCTGTGCTCCTCGTGGATTAGCACTAGTACTACTCACAACTTGTACCACTACTACTTGCTGGCTTGCTGCAGGGTTTAGCTTAACCTCAGGGAAAAACCAAACTTGTTGTTGGTCATTCCGCAGCTAGCATGCACCTTCCGTCCTTAAATTACAAGTACCTTTCGATGACGCTCGCAGGTGATTGCGTGAGCCATTCGATTCAGGAATCAGGACCTGGCCAGCAGCCATCGTTGCCGAGGACCGGAAACCAGAACCGTGTTTTAAATTCAGCCATGTAAATGCTGCGCCATCAATCCCCATAGGATCGCTCGAATATCATGGACCGGAGAGTACGTGCGAACTTAAGGTTCGAGACTTCCGAGGCGATTAATACGAGAAGTACTGTACTACTACAGCTGTCTAAACACGGCGGCTCAGGCAGCTGTCGGGTTCTCTCTCGTCACTGCGACACTTAATGAGGACAAGTCAGTCGTCTAAATTACCTGCACGAATCCTAGTGCTTTCCAGAATCAACTTCGCGTACAATTCGTAGATCTAAATGGAGTATAAATCTGCACGTAGCGGTGGCCTTTGTTTTTGGGGAAAGAGATTCCTGCGAGGCAGGCATATGGCGGCACGACACCCCGCAACATGGATTGATGCCTTCCTCCTAACCTCTACTGCTCGCTCCTCCGCTGCACGCAACACACGGAAGCGATCGATGACGGTCAGTGATGAGAAAATCACATGGCGTGGCCGAAAAAGGGATCCTGATCTGCGCTTCTGCCCGGTCGGTCAGTGTCTTGGAGTGCTGGGCACGTTAAGCACAGGGCTTAATCCTCCTGTGACACTTTTTTTTTGTGTGTGTGCTCCTACCTGAACAATTTTTTTTTGCCACATCAGAGCCTACGGTTTTCTCAATTTTTTCCCTGCATCATCAGCGTGTTGTCCGTCCCCCATGTCACCGCGCGCTAATGCGTTTTTTGACATTTCGTCGGGAGCGGCGGGGGGCGTACGACAGCGTCAAACACAGCTCTCTGACGACGGCTCTCCAGCAAAAGCGCGCAGCGATGCCAGGTGTCCCTCGCCATTGCATGACATGTTCCGGTCGGGGTGCAGTGAAGTGAGGTCCAACCGGCAGACAGATGCTTGGGCTCCAGGCTGGCAAGCGTGTGCGTGGGCGACACTGATCACGTCGTACGGGGCGGCAGCAGCAGCAGCAGAAGCGCTTTGGAGCACAGCTACGCATCCGCTGTGATGAAAGAGGGGCGCCGCGCCAGGCCTTCCCGTTCTTGGGAGCTGGGACTTTGACCGTGGGTGAGGTGAGGATCAGCAGCAGCGGCAGCCGGTGGGGACACGGAATGGACATCACTTGTTCATTGTCGACGCCAGCTGCCAGTTGGTGCACATCCATTCGTAATTTCCGAAGTGTCGTGGCACTGTTTGTTTATTTTGGTTAAAATTTTAGCCCTGTTAATCAAAGAGAATCTTATCATTTATGAGTATTAAATAAAGTTTAATTATAAATTTTTTTTTACGGATAGGGACTAATTTACGAGACGAATTTAACAAGCCTAATTAATCTATGTTTTACTACAGTGATGCTACAGCAACCATCTTCTAATCATGGCTTAATTACCTTTATTAGATTCGTCTCGCGAAGTAGTACAATATTCTTAAATTACAAGATTCAAAATGATTAAAATTTTAACCAAAGAAACGAACACCCGTAATAAACCTTTCTCGCTGTAGGTTGTACAAGAAATCTACCTACCGGTACTGCTAGACTACAGTTGCAGAAAGCCACTCGTACATGAAGCGTCGAGAATGATACTTTGCATATGTCAGTGTTAAGCCCTACGGGATCGATCATGGTGCTTACTGCATGGCACTATGGCCAATAATTGGGGATCTTTTTGACACAAAGAAATGTCAAAGCGGTCATTTTATTGCGCATACGAGGACACAAAGAAGTTCTCCTAGCTATCTTGCGGTACTAGCATACGAGGACACGTATAAATGCACTCAGTGTATATATATTCGGGTAGCACGTAGTTGTACGAGATGAAGCATGTGCTACAGTAACTGCGAATGGAAGTACGCACGCCACACGGTCAAATCGTCCGTTTGACTAGCGCCGCCCGCGGATGAATCAAGCCGAGCGCGGCGGGAGGGAGTACTCCTACGCTGCAGCCGGACCATCCGTGGATGTAGTAGGCTGGCAATGGCATATTGGCATAGAGCGGGAGGGAGGAAGACGCCAACGAGCACAGCCATCGCACGTCGCCGCCTGCGCCGGCCGGAGTGGGGCGGTGCGCGGCCGCCACTGGTTTAGATGGGGCTGGATCCGGAGGGGATTCTGTAAAAAATTTAGTTCAAGTTTCTGTAAAATTTTTTATAATTATATTTTATTTAATATTTTTAAATAGTAAAAATTTTAGATTAAATTTTAGTTTTAAACAAAACGAACACGCCTTTTTAAGGACCGCAATGATAGATGGGGCTGGCTCGCTGCCGCTGTACGGACCGGATACGGAGGGGATTCATGGCGCCGGCCGGCCGCGTGTCCTCGCGGAAAAGGCTGTCATCGTGCTGTGGGGGGAGAGATATGGCAGCGGTAGCATCGATTGCTACGAGCCCATGGCCCGTATACCCCGTCGATAAATCAAGGCGCGTGTGTACAGGGCTGCGCTATCTTTGAACTTTCAAAGGGGATTACGTGTCTGGATTTCGGACGTCGTTGTTTTAGTCAGATTGATTAGGGCCGTTCTGCGAGTATGAAAGCCGTATACTTAGGAGCGGCATCGCATTTGACGTTTCAGTGGCTCCGGTAGTGCCAGCTACCGGAATGTCAAGAAATGAAGCGGAAGTATGAATCGGAGAAAAATGAGAAGGAAGCCGCTTGTTCTTTTCGTACGAGTACCACTACTATCGCACTGTTCAGTCTGTGATCGCCCCCCCTAACCTTTGCGTATTCACTCCAGAATCCTGGACTTTAATGTAGTAGCCGTTTTAAGTTTAAACGATCCAGTTTTCTTTACCACGATCAGCAGCAAGCTTGTACGGCTGTCCCTGTGCGTCTCTGTTCATGGTCCTAACGGTGCCACTGCACATAGTACTACCCCAAGTCGTGTCCGTTTCCATTGTCCCTGAGAGTGGCAGTAATGGATGCAATCTCCAGATGAGATACTCCGACCATGTAATCGACTCAGTAAAAGTGTCAGATTCCACATAGCACTATCGCGGACGCGTCATGTAATGGCGAGGTGGTTTCACCTCGCCCATCCGCATCGACGTTCACGTACGGAAGTCGAAACGGAGAAGGGCAAATGGTTCGTAGAGACTTCACAACCGGTCGCTGCCCTGTGCTGCGGTTGCCATGCCAACGCCAAACTCGCCATCTCCCTGAATATAAATGTTTTGTCCCCCATGGAGGAGGTTTCGCCGGGTGACTGTCACGCTGATGCTCATCGTTAACCAACCCGGAATTGAATATCTGATCGCCACCGGAAAAGCGACGCGGTGACAAGCTAGGTACATAGGCGCCTATAGGCTAGGCTTCCATCGAGAAGTCGATTGATATTTTCAGTTAGTGCCGGAAAATTCTACGTGAAAGCAGCTCATGCAAAAGGAGCTCTCCTTTGATGGGATCATTTTCTGGCGCTGATTGTATTGCCTCCAAGTCAACCACCTCATTATATGCACGTCATGTCTGATTAAACTGATTGATCTCTGAAATCCTAGTGGTAGCTTAATGCGCCGGTACCTGTACAGCGCTGAGAGACTTATGTGGTTAGCGAAGTCTCGGTTAATTCAAGTGAAAAATTCTCTCTACAAATCAGGTTATGGAGTTAGAATATGGGGCTTGTTAGCACCAGATTAGGTGAAACATTTGGAGATAATACAAATGCTGCAGAACAGACATGCATGCTGGCCTGCTCTTGACGAAAGCACATCCAGATGGATAGATTTGTAGGCGTTTCTTGTCGCAAATGAACATTCTCTTACTTCAATCTAGAAAACAATGAACCAAGTCTTTTACTCCCTCGCTAGAAAACTAACACCTTATTAGTTGCTGCTGCCCTGTGGTCCTGTCTTGACCTACATATACAATCGATCATGCTCTTGTTTATGCGCAGGTACCTGTATTGTACAGCACTGAGAGGCTTTTGTGGTTGGCGAGTCTGAGTTAATTTAAGTGAAAGATTCTATCCACAAATGAGGTTATGAAGTTAGAATATGGGGCTTGTACACACCAGATTAGGTGAAACATTTGGAGATAATAATACAAATGCTGCAGCGCAGACATGCATGGAAGTTATATTTAAAAGCTCTCGACGAAAGCGCATCCAGATGATTAGATTTGCAGGCGTTTAGCCGTCCTGTGGCAAATGAACATTCTCCTACTTCAATCTACTAGTAGAAAAACAATGAACCAAGTTTTCAAATTTACTACTGCGACAAGTAGATAAAAAAATATCAGTTGCTGGCCTGTGGTCCTGTCTTGACCTATATATATGTACAATCGATATCATGCCCTTGTTTATCAAGCGTATGTGTATACAACACGTATACAGGGAACAAGTATGTAAGACGACAATAGTTCTAGTTTGTGACTTCGCCACGTAAAGTACGTTATCTACGGGCAGATTCCTTTTAACTAGAACCGGCAGATTAGCTTAACTATGGTCTCCATGCAAGAAAACAACGCATTTGGGAGGACAGGTGTGCGGCGGCACGTAGGATATGCAGCTACAAGGCTCCAAATACGTACGTCCACGGCACGCGGTCGCCGTCGATCCAATCAACGTCTCCGATGCCGCCCTCTCCACCTCATCGTGCCGTGCATGCGCGCGCGCGCGTGCATGCATGCAATGCGAGGACGCCAACTGCCACGACGATCGAGTAGTTGCCGTTGTTCCAGACCACCGAATCGTACAATAGACGCGAAGACACTGTCCCGTGGCGCGAGCCAACGATACGTGCGCGGTGATTAACAACATATATATATCGCTGATGAGATGACGGGAACAGGGAGACAATTAGGCCGTCGCTGTCGCGGTAAGATAGCAGTCACTTTTACGGGCAGATCCATCCATCGTCACGCAGCGATATGGAAAACCGGCAGTAACAGGAACCGACGGAGATGTGGCGGTGGCGCGTGGCCGCTCGTTGCCATCCACCACCAGGCGCCCACGGTACAGCGCCACTGTCCACTGACGATTGACGATCTACTAACATGATGGCCATGCATGTTTAGGGAGCAGCAACCTGTGTGCCTAAGCACGTGTTACGGTGTACCGGGACGGGGACGGACGGACGGACAGGAACGCTTCACCCACCGCGCATGAAAGCAGAGGATTTGATAGGCGCAGCTACAGAGCGAGATCGACATGATGCTTGCCTGGTGAATAATTAAAGGGCACTGCAACAGCCGGGACAACCGGACGTGGTGCGACGCGCGGCCGTGCAGGGATTAGACTCCATCAGATTGCGCGGCCGGCCAATGGCAGGGGCGATCATCGGAGCCACGAAAGCGAGGCAGGATATAAGAGCAAAAGGAGACGGGAGGTAAAGAGGTGATGAAACTTCATGAAAAGACATGCAGGGGAAAGAGGAGCTGCATGACACTGCACGTACTCGGATGATGGGGGAGAGGGAATACTAGGGCGCCTGTCGCCAGATTTTGGCTTTTTTTAAAGTCCAGGTAGGCATGATTACAGACAGGCACGAAATTGTTTAGTACGTGTTAGATTGACAGGTAACCGTGCACGACAAATGAAACTTTACTATACTAGTCTTCGTGCCTACCTTTCACTGTCGATCCGGTGTGTTCGGCGTTTTAGAGTCTAAAATTTAGAGGGGTTTAAACACAAAGAATTTTGTCTTAAATAAAGTTTAATTACAAAACTAACTGCAGAACCCCCCTCTAAATCGCGAGACGAATTTAACGAGGGTAGTTAAGCCGTGATTAGACGATATTTACTGTAGCATCACTGTAGCAAAACATAGATTAATTAGGCTCATTAGATTCGTCTCGTAAAGATGTACCCATCTGTAAAAAGGTTTTGTCATTAGACTTTATTTAATACTCCTAAATAATAAGATTCTCTTTAGAGTTAAATTTTAGAGGGGTCTAAACGGTGAAACGAACACACCCCTTTTCGTTTCCACTTTTCTTGGAGACGGACAGTAGGATGCACAAGCGATTGTTTTACAGAGAAAAAGTTGCATGCATCAGAATAGCGCTGTCAAAAGGTTCGGGTAACAGCCAAACAAAGGAAGCCAAGTTACAGTTCGAAAGAGAAGTAGGTCACCGTTTTACCAGAAATGACGTGAATCTGCAGTCGTGTCGTATGAATTGACCAGTGTTCACCTGGATATATAATCAGCTATACATGCTTGTCATCTCGATGCCGTGGCTGCCTTTGATGTTTACAAGCAAGAATCAACGTACCTCTGGGCCGGCAGGATCCCTTGATCCAGGACCCTGATTCCTGAACCTACATTCCCAACAGCAAAACGACTCAAGTCCGTATTGCAGCAGTTCATCTGGTAAGGCACATGTTTTGCATGTGTACGGATTAAACGGCACCAAGATTCCATGCATGAACAGGCTTTGGTTGTATTGAGTACTGCCAAAGCACACTCGGCTGCTCGCTGTTAAGGAAGCAGTTACCAGTGGTTCTTTCTGATCAGATAAAAGCTTGTCGCAATTTTTGTGAAAAAAAGCAATAATTTGATTTCAGTCTCTCCGGGGATGCATGTAACTATTCAAAATTACTACAACCAAAGAGCAAGTTAAAGGCTTCATCCCGTATCGCACGAAGGCCTAGAGAGAAAAAAATACAAAGAGAGAGAGAGAGAGAGTAAAAGATAGAAAAAAAAACAACTTATAGATCCACAATGTCAAAAATAGCACCGCACCACACCTCAATTGCATTACAATAACCTAGCTCATTTCACTGCCACCATGAAAACCGCCTCCTTAATCACGTCTCACGCACCTGTGTATAGAGATCCCGTCAATTTTTTTATGCCAACAAATCCCACACATTTTTTCCGCAATCAAATAGATCTCAACAAAGGATTGCGAGCACGCCTTTGTCGCCACAATCAAAAGCATATCCGACACATATCCAACCCCACAATAAACCATGCAACCTTATCGTGTGAATCTGTTCATACATATCCATCTGTTGCCACCATCATCTGAGACACAACTAAGTTGCATTGTGAGCCCGATTGAACTATCACAAAAATGTTTTGATGGTCTCGTTGTAAAAAATGTACCATTAGGAACACAACCAATTGACACCAAAGAACCATCTCATTGCTACCCATGAAAAAACACCACCATTGCCACAAATCAGCCATGTGTAATAAGGCGAGCCTCATACCTCAGCCCACATCAAGTGCCCACCTCACAAAACGCAGTTGACAGCTTGTGCATGGGCAGTGAGCGAAACTAGAGTAAATTTTAATTGGACAAAAATAGTAATAAAGTAAAATTGAAAGAGGTGAATATAAACTATATTTTAAAGATATATTTGCATAGTAAATTCTTGTACTCAAATGGAGTGGATCAAAGCATAAAGGGGGAGGGTGCCCCCCCCCCCCCCCCTCCCCTCACCTAACACTACGGCTTGCAGCAAGTAGCTAGCTACAGGGGTGATGAGGATATGGTGGCCAAGCATAGTTTGATTGTGTGCAGTTCTGTCCGTCCCATTCATGAAGGTGTGCGCGTCGCTTCAGAGGATTCTGAACCTTCAAAAGTTGATATTTAGAAAGTTTATCAAGTCTACTTTCCAACAGATCAAGCCCCATGTTATTTGGAGCTATATTCAAGGAGTTATGGTAATTTCAATGGATCCTGCACAAGCTGTCACGGAGACGCGCGACGATTGCTAAAGAAAGGAAGTTCCTGGTTGCAGCTATTATTGGAACAAGTATGGTGTATCTACGGGTTTCTAAACATCTTAGAGACTTCCTTTCCAAGATATTCACGGATTCAAGGCGTTCCTAACATGGAGTCTGAATATTAGGAAGTTTTGATTCAGTTCGGATTGATTTCGTGACAGTTTGACATACCATCGATAAAAAGTCCATATCTCCCACATACGGAGTCCGTCTTGGACATATGAGTACTTGTTGGAAAGCTTATTTGATAGCCCACGCAATGGTTTAGATTCCATGCCCTTTTTCCTTCCAGGCGCACTGTAATTGCGCTGAGAATCCGACGGCAGAAAGCATTGTAGGGTCAAGTTGTGTAATAGAGATTGTTTCCTCTTTTATTTGGTCTTATAGGAGTCTATATAAGTTAGGGGTGTGCGTCCATGTAAATGGGACTTGAATTATGAATTGATTTTAGCTATTTGCTACTCACATGATGAGAGGCTCATGTCTATTCTTCCTATGATTCGGCGTAGACAACATAGATGGGGAATCGGGCGCTACCCAAGATCATGCTTGTGTTTCCGATGAGATTAGAGGGTATGATATTTATCAACCTAAGACCGTGCTTGCTTTTTCACTGGGATTAGAGGGTTCGATGGTTACCAATCAAGATTGTTCTTGCTTTCCCGTTGGGGATTGAGGGTTCAATAGTTATCACAGATCCTACAGCCAGAAGATCGGGCGCCTTCTCCTTATCAAGGGGCTAGCCTTTGTGAGTATTTGAGTAGATCGAGAGTTGGGCCATCCTACACAGATCTCGTCGGCGATCGTCTTCAATGGAGGGTGGGCATCGACGGTGGTGGCCATTGATGCATTGGTTGCGGGGGCGTTTGGTGACGTGCTTAGTGGCCGTTGGGTTGCCTATGAGAGCAAAGCCAACCCTGTTGTCGAATCGACCACACACGTACTCCTTCAACAAAAGCGCATCTCTCGCTCAACGCATGCACCAAACAAAAGTATTTATTTATGTTGCGTGAATGCCACCACCTCCTTTGCATGTGTGAGCAGAGATGGCCGCGGGCCCCAAAAACAGAGCAGGAAATCGACGGTCGCGGGCAGGAGCGACCATCTCACTGTCAGAGCGTGTTTATCTTTCCTCCAACTCACTTTCTTGCTGACATGGTGGTCGATGCGACCACGCGTTGGCCTTGCTTTGAGGAGACGCCATGAGGGAGATGCTTCGATTCTATGTGGCAGTGCAGCACATGATTTTAAAGCTCGTCGAAATTACATTGGCTTTTGACTTGCAATGAATCGTGCTCAATTGAAGAGATGCTAAGAAATGCTTAGCTGCTAAGGGGAAGACCGAAGAGTGCACTCGCGTAAGGAGCGGAAACCCGTGACACAATGACACTCCACGTAGTGCCCTGTTTACCCAAAGTTCGGCCCGACCAGCTGTGAGCGCTAGAACTGGCACGTAGTTTGCCCAAAGTTTGGCCCGACCAGCTGTCGGTGTTAGAACTGGCACGTACGACTCCGCGACAGTCCTGGCCTGCTCATGCTGAAAATCGGCCGCGAGAGATCTTGTCCGCGGCACTGCAGCTCGGTGCACCGTGCATGCACGCACGCGGGGCAGGGCCGGCCCTGGAGGGGGGCAAACGGGGCGGCCGCCCCGGGCCCCCGAATCCAAAGGGCCCCTCCCCGGTGCAGGTCCGTCCGTCTGTATAGAGTCCCTTATGCAGGCTTTGTAGCGCAGAACAAGCCCAATTACTGGAATGGCTGATGATTAGGAGCCGCAGAACACAGCGGCTCGCATGGTAAAAATTATTTTGCGGCGGCCGCACACACGTCGCGAGTCGCCGCACCTGCTGATCGTTGATCGCCGCGCCCGCTGGTCCAGCGTCCAGATGAGTCGTGGGCCTTCGCATGCCACCATGAACTGTTGCATCAAGCCATCCGTAGTCCGCTAATAAAGGAGGTACTTATGCTAATTTCTATGCCCTAAATTCCATACGGCATGATCTCTTAATTGATTTGATCAATTCTTTTTCACAATTTGCACCAAGATCACGTTGACTAGAAAGTATGCGCGCGTCACGCAGTTAACAGAAGATTGTTGCGCTAATTGAAATTTTTTTTTGAACTGTTGCGCTAATTAAATTTGCAAGAACATGCAGCGAACTTATTTATTTGTGCAGGTGAATAATGTACTATCAGCTGAAAGAAGCTTTCCAAAGATGATATTGTTACCAAAAAAACATTTAAGCATCACAAATCATTTTATATGAATTCTTTTAGTATTCTATTTGTTTTCTATAAATAAAGTATATATATATATATATTAAAATTATATTGAGGGCCTCGATTTTTAGGTTCGCCCCGGGCCACCAAAATCTCAGGACCGTCCCTGACGCGGGGCCAACAAAGGAATCGACCAAACCAACCGCACGAGGGCGTGCACCCGTTCCTCCCGCGGGCAAACGCCGCGCGCGGCACCACGGCCAAACCCGCCGCGCCACGAGTAGGGATGGCAACGGCACATGTGCGCTCGCCAAGACGCGGCAGCCCTACGTGCGGGCACCTACCGGCCGGGGCCCGGCCGGCGACGTGTGATGTGAAGTGAAGGGGGTTGCGCGCTGAGGCCTTGGCTTGGCTCGCAAATAATTGGCGTGTTTACTTAGCAGGACGGCACGCGGTTAGCTTTGCTCCTGGGTTCGGGTAGGTCTCGAATGGTGCGGCCTTCAACAAACCGGACCGGCGTCCCGGCCGGCGAAAGAGACGGTGTGATCTGGTTGCGCGCGTCGCGCTCAGGAGATTGGTGTGCGGGAATGGAGAGAAAGGGAAAGACAAGTAGAACTGTTTCGTCACGACCGGCACCGTGCACCAACCCCTCGCGCCCGCTCTCCCCAACGACCGGCGCGCACGGCGAGGCGTGGCGGCCGTGGTCCAGGCACCGGCCGTTTCGACGCCGCTTTCCTGCGTGCGGCGTGCGCGGATACTGGTCACACGGGCCGGTCCAGTGGCATTGCCTGCCTTTCGGTGGTTAGCCGGGCCGACGAGATTACTGTTGCACGGTCACCGCAAGGAAGAATTGCGTGCGGTGCGCGACGGCACGCGGCTGCGGTGGAGCTAAGGCCTTGTTCGTTTGGCATGGAATGCCTAGAATTTGAGTCAAAATCCAGTAGGTTTTCATGGTTTGGAGAGAATCCTAGAATAGGCTGGAAATGTTGTTCGGTTATTTCTGGGTTGAATTGTCACCTAGCTCAATCCAACCATTACGCCCAACAAAACGCTAGGAATCGTTCCTTGTGTCCGACCCCATGGAATGACTCCCACTTCTAGGTGCAAGGCTTGATCACTTTGAGAACATTGGGAGCTTAGCTTTTGTAATGGTTTTGATCCCAATTAACCGAATAATACTTTGAGTCATGGAATTAGAAGATGTAGGAATTAAACCCATAAAATATAGAATTAAGTGAAAAGTATGAAATCACTCAATCCATAGATGGCGTGAATCCTACACGAGAATCATTTCTATACTGCCGACGGGGTGGTCTGGGAAGACGACCAGAACAGGAAAAGGCGTGGCGTCTCGTTACGGCGCGTTCGAGGTTGCCGAGCCAAGTGCGAAAATGGTAACAGTGCGGTCCGCGCTACAGCCGCCTACGACGCCGCACACGTGGTCCAGCATTCTGGAAGGGCACAAGGCTGCTTTGCTCGTTGGACTTTGGCGGTACTAGCAACAACTACCGAAAGCGTCGAGCGCATCACGTTTTTACACGTCTATGGATAACCCGATCCAGACACAAACGCTCGTGTTTTAGTCTATTCATGCTGTTGGGGCACTCGATTGCAGCAAGGACGATCTTGTTCGATGCTTCGAATCCTTAGCAAACACATGGACGTGGGCACTGATGAGCAAGAGGATTCGTCCGGTCGTTGCTAAACGGGGACCGGAACCACTAGGGGAATGTACGTACGACGACTTAATGGGCCTTCCATTCACTGGACCAATCAGGCCGTCCCACTTCACATTTTACACGCGCTTACGAAACGTCAAGAATCCGATCGATACAATGAACTTTTCGCCAGAAATGGGGGGCTCAAAAGAGAGGACACCGGACACTCAACAGAAATCGGCTGCATCTCGCCGTTTCCTGAACTGAACTGCAGAACTCAACGTGTCTATCTAACGGCTATTGGCTAATGCTACGAATGATGCGCTCCAAAGTGCTGCGACTAATTTCGCGACGTGACCTTTCACAAGACGTCCACAACGACCGCTTCTCGTTTCGGAGCGTCACCGCATGCATGATGAGCCAAGGCAGGTCGCATACGAACAGCTCAGCACCGTTGCACATGGACGGGATCAGTAAGTGATGAGCACCATCATCATTCACGAATCAAATCTTAGGTCACCAATGACATTAAGAATCGCGAGAGGAAGAAGAAACCGGGTAGTAGATAGGTGGAGGAAAAGGCGTAATAAGCTTCTGTCGTCTCCACCAACCTGTCGCCACAAACAGAGCCACAGCAGTAGTACACTGTTCATCATCCGGTTAAACGAGAGCGACCTTTGCTTGTTTCTGAAAGCAACACGATACGACCTTGGTTGTCAACCTCACCTTTTCTATATGGAAATAGCACTTCTCGAAAAGTCAGAGGTTACGTACTATACGTAACAACATGGGCGTGTCACAAAGTCGCACAGGATCTAGTTCACACGACAGTAGAGAAGCGAACAGACAAGCACTGATATTTTTCAAGATGGCAACATGGCTACGTACGTAACAACATGGCTGTGTGAAAGTCGAATAGGATCTAGTTCGTACCACAGAAAAAATAAGTGAACAGACAAGTGACCTGAGTGTGGAAGACAGTCCTAAAACACAAACCTTGATGCAATTAGCCACATAACCAATACAGACTTAAATTGGGCAAAGGCCCCAACAGGCACAAGTGAAATAATTATGTACTTACTACAGGCTGGTAGACATAACTGAATGAGTCGAAATTGAGCACTGGAAAGGGGTGAAATGGTGAGTGAGCATTCGCTACTGGAAACAAGAATCACATCGGTGACATGACTGGGCCTCTCTTTTTTTTTTCCTCGAGGAATGGGTTCCTCGCAAAAAAAGAAAAAAGAGGAATAAGGATGGGCAACCTGGTTCGGAAGCCGGATACTAGGCTTAGTGATGTCTAAATAGGCCGGACCAAACGGGCAGACACGAAGCACGATTTTTTGAACCGGTCCATGCACGGCACGAAATAAAGTATAATATATGTTTCACTCAAAAAGTTTAGTGCCCTGGTGGTAAGGCATTTGGCTTCTAAGTCAAAGGTCTTGGGATAAAACACCCAACTTTGCTTGCTCGTAAGTTTGTGACTAGTAGTAAAACATTACGTTTTGTTTTGACTTTGACATAGAATTGTTAATTGGTCTATTTTACAAGATTTTTAATTTTGTTGGGCTGAAAAAATGTGAATGGCCTGTAGTGCTAGCGGGCTTATCGGGCGGCACGGCCCGTTTACCATGCCATGGGCCGACACTTCGGCACATGGGCTGACACGGCAGGACCCGAACTAATTACGTGCCATGTCGGCCCGAAATTAAAGAGGCCGGGCTTTTTTTGGGCCGTACCGTGCCGAGCGGCCTGCAACGTGGTATCGGCCTACTTGAAGAAGCGAGTCACGGCCCATAGGTGGGGTAAGAGGACTAATGGACCGGAAGGGAATTTTGGCCTGGAAACCCGAGCGCCACGCAAAGTTTCTGGTTTTAGTCAACAATACGACCCAGTAAACACCTGACCTACTCGAGCTTTGCTCAATTAGACATTTCGTCGAACGCCATCGCCGCGGCGAGCACCAACCACGGCAGCCATGCTCCTCACCAAACCCCACCTCTCCAACTCCTTCCTCCCCTCCGCGCGGCGCTCGAACCCCGCTCCCAGCTCCAGCCATGTGAAGCCCCTGCCCGTCTCCGCCCCACCTCGCCGCGGCCTCCGCATCTCCGCCACATCCGCCGAGGCGCCGGCCGCTCCGACAGCGGCGGCGGCCCTTAGCCGGGTCGACGTGCTCTCGGAGGCGCTCCCCTTCATCCAGCGCTTCAAGGGCAAGACGGTGGTGGTCAAATACGGCGGCGCGGCAATGAAGTCGCCGGAGCTCCAGTCGTCGGTGATCCGCGACCTCGTCCTCCTCTCCTGCGTCGGCCTCCGCCCCGTGCTCGTCCACGGCGGCGGGCCCGAGATCAACTCCTGGCTGCTCCGCGTCGGCGTCGAGCCGCAGTTCCGCAACGGCCTCCGCGTCACGGACGCGCTCACCATGGAGGTCGTCGAGATGGTGCTCGTCGGCAAGGTCAACAAGCACCTCGTCTCGCTCATCAACCTCGCCGGGGGCACAGCCGTCGGCCTCTGCGGCAAGGACGCGCGCCTCATCACCGCGCGCCCGTCCCCCAACGCCGCCGCGCTTGGCTTCGTCGGCGAGGTCGCGCGCGTCGACGCCACCGTCCTCCACCCCATCATCGCGTCCGGCCACATCCCTGTCATCGCCACCGTTGCTGCCGACGAGACTGGGCAGGCCTACAACATCAATGCTGATACTGCGGCCGGTGAGATTGCTGCCGCGGTGGGCGCTGAGAAGCTGCTGCTGCTCACGGATGTGTCTGGGATACTGGCGGACCGTAATGACCCTGGGAGCCTGGTGAAGGAGATCGACATTGCGGGCGTGAGGCAGATGGTGGCCGATGGGAAGGTAGCAGGTGGAATGATACCCAAGGTGGAATGCTGTGTGCGTGCCCTGGCGCAGGGCGTGCACACTGCAAGTATTATTGATGGGCGTGTTCCACACTCATTGCTGCTTGAGATTCTCACAGACGAGGGTACTGGCACCATGATCACCGGCTGAGGTGTTTATGCCTTCATGGTAATTCTTGCGCCCCTCTGCTCATACAATGCCATGTAATATATTATATATACCAATGTAGGCTATGAATCGTGACAGTCCTTACATTTGTTAGAGAGTAACTTTACTTGAGATGGTTCTGCACCCATTATTTGCAGCTGTGTTGACAAGGGGGTGAAACAATATGGTCATGTTATCTAGTTTGTTTTGTAAGTTTGATTGATGCAGATTAAATTTCACTCCAAATGAAATAGTTTTTGTTGGTCTGCGGTTTACACTCATTCTGTAAGGAGAAGAAAAATTCACATGAGGGGTGATACTTGTTTCAAGGTTGTCAAACTGATACACTAATTGTTTAGCTGCATACATCCAGTCATGGACATCTAATGTTTTTCTCAATAAGGGTGGCCGATGATTTCAACAACTCTCATTAACGTAAGAGCCGGAGATTGTGTTTTTGAAGACAGTTATATAATCTTATTGGATAACCTTTTAGAAATATTTAGTTCTGAATATATTATTATATATGTATAATTCTAAAAATGAAAGAAAACTGGATATGAGATAATGAACGAGACTTCTTACCTAAACTTCCATTAACCCCTTTTTTCATGGTTCGATTTATTTGTAGCGTAACTTTCACTTTTAACTGGATATGATACAAAGTATTGTTTTTTGTAGTAATCCAGATACTCTTTTAAGTGACCTGTCTATTTCATTTGGGTTATAATAAGTCCTACGCTTCCAGTAATTTAACTGGCTGTGCTATGAACTTGGCAGTTGTATGTATCCATAATTTGAGTAAGGTACTTTATTGTGGATTGTTGTTACTTTAGTCTTACTTGGCATAGCAAGGTGAGTCTTGCTATAGTTGCTGATAGGTATGAATGTAATGTTGACTTTAACTTACGTAGTAATTGACTGATCCTAACGAAATGTTCCATTCCTGCACTACTGCTTATTGGCTTCTACAGTGGTGTTGTCCTTTGGGTCATGTTCATGTACGTGTTGTAAACTTGCACATTTTTCTCGGCAATTAACTACAGGCTACATTAATACATGGTGAAAAAGGGCATAATTCACCACCCAAACATATATTGAGGACCAAAAAGTACCTTCATCTGATTCCTGATGTTAAGTGATGATTAGGATCATTAACTCCATGACACGCTGCTGGGCTGTATCATCCCAATCTACCTTTAGGCTATTTGCAATATTTTTTCTGATATAAAAGATAAAGAGTAAACTTACGAAATGTTTTGTTTGCCACCAGTAAGGCATCCATTATCTTGTTTTGCCATTTGCTATTGTCGAGGCCTATGTCTCAGTGAGAGAGGTGCATATTGCTTAAACACACTTCATTGCAGGAAATGACCACCTTTTCAGGTTAATGAGAAAAAAAAAATCACATATTGTGGGACTATTCCAAGTTTTCTAACAAGGATGTTGAAATTTCATGCAAAACTATATTTTCACCCAGACACGACAATTAGCCAAGAAACTGCCTTTGATCAAAAGAAGCAAATACAACCGGTACAAGAACCAAATACTACTGTATGAGTACTTCATATTCTATTTGTTGATGATATTTAAGTAGAAAATCGATTGTCTGAACTATCTTAGCATAAAACATATTTTTTATTAAAAAAATCATATCTTAAAACTTCAACTGACCAAAAATGGTTTGGTGACAAAACAACTTCCTACTGTAGCTGACATGCGCCATAGGCTCATCCATGTCCAATCCACAGTTGTTTGGTGACAAAACAAGCAGTCACCTTGCGAAATAATTGCAAAATTAAAGATGAGATCAATGGTTGGCTGACCAAAAATGAGCAAAAGTTAACCCTTTTTGTACTTGATTCCACTCCTTCCTCAGCTTTTGCTTTTTTGCCATGTATCTTGTATTTTGCCTTATTTTTCTATTTTTTTTATTTGTGTGACCTGGATTAGATCCATTCGTAATTACAAATGGTTTTGAAGTGTTTGATGTTGAGCATTAGATTCCATAAAGTCTTCTAGTTCTATTTCAGTCAATAATCGCAACTTAAATGGCAAGTAACCCCGGAGTTCAGAACCCCTTCTAAGATTGTGTAACGTGATGGTTCACTACTGAGCTGTTTTTGCTGATGATAGGAATAGTTCATTGGCTATTGTGCACAGTACTTATTGCTTGAAATTCTTTGATTTGTGGTCCATTGTTCAATTGATGTGTTCAGAGCCCCTTCTAAGATTGTGGAAAGTGATGGTTCACTAATGAGCTATTTTTGCTGATGACCCGAAATAGTTCATTAGCTATTGCGCAGTACATATTCCCTGATATTCTTTGATTTGTGGTCCATTATTCAGTTCTTCAATG